>OZ001354.1:17796926-17844813 GCA_963924055.1 Drosophila limbata
AAATCGCATTGGGGGTCAGGGAACTCGACCCGTTGCAGTCGGAGATAAGCGCAACTGGAAAGGGAGGCAAGCGGAAGGGGAAGGGGCAGGTAAACATGTTTATACTCAGATAATTGCAATGGAAAACAATAAGAGTGTATTTGATAGCTTGGAGCTGAAGGAATAGTAATGGATTGTGATATAAGTTGCTGTTTAGATGTTCAGCTGGATGTTCTGGACACTGCGCAGGGCATCCGCGTAATGCTCCAACACGGGCTGCACCTCCTCCGCGAGGAACTCGTCCACCTGCTCGCTGGCACGACCGGTGAAGGTGCGTGCATCCAGGATGTCGTCCAGCTGATCCAGTATGGGGGCAAAGTAGGAATCATTGCGTACACGCTCGACCAGATCGTTGTCTTTGCCAAGCTGCTTCACCTGGGCACCAGCCTCCTGGGAGAGGACGCGAATCTTCTCGTGGCACACCTGACGATCCCCGCCAGCCTTTACCATGGCCATGATAATGTTCTCCGTGGACATGAAGGGCAGCTCCTGGGCAATGTGACGTTCAATGACCTTCGGGTAGACAACGAGTCCCTGCGAGATGTTCAAGAGCGTGAGGAGCGCTGCATCCGCCGAGAGGAAGCCCTCGGACAGCGTCAGTCTCCTGTTGGCCGAGTCGTCCAAGGTGCGCTCCAGCCACTGGGTGGCATGGGTATTGGCTGCATTGCTGAACAGTGTGATGAGATGGCGGGACAGGGCACAGCAGCGCTCGGAGCGCATGGGATTGCGCTTGTAGGGCATCGCGGACGAGCCAATCTGTGTGGTCTCGAAAGGCTCCTCCAGCTCCTTGCGGGAGGCGAGGATGCGCAGGTCGGAGCACATCTTGTGAATGGTGCTGCCCAAACTGGCAAGAGCAGCCATCACCTCCACGTCCACCTTGCGCGTGTACGTCTGGCCAGTCACGGCATAGGGCTTGCTGAATCCGGCCAGTTGGGTGACCAGTTTGTCCAGCTGCTTCACCTTCTGCCCATCCCCGTTGAAGAGCTGCAGGAACGAGGCCTGTGTCCCAGTGGTGCCCTTGACACCACGGAAGCGCAGATCCTCCAGGCATCGGCGCAGTGCACGCTCGTCCATCAGCAGATCCTGCATCCACAGGCAGGCACGTTTGCCCACGGTAGTCAGCTGCGCCGGCTGCAGATGCGTGAATCCAAGTGTGGGCAGCGCCTTGTAGGTTTCGGCAAACTGCTTCAGCTGTCCCACAATGGTGGCCACACGCGGCAGCAGCAGCTTCAGTGCGTCGCGCAGCACGATGAGATCCGTGTTGTCGCCCACATAGCAGGAGGTGGCACCCAGGTGGATGACGGGTGCAGCTGCCGGGCACTGCTTGGCAAATACGTGGACATGGGCCATCACGTCGTGCCTTGTCAGTCGCTCCTCGGCAGCCGCCGCCTCGAAGTCGATGTCTTTGATATGCTGCTCCATTTGCGAAATCTGCGCCTCGCTTATTTCCAGTCCCAGCTGGTGCTCCGCCTTGGCCAGCCAGACCCACAGCTGGCGCCATGTCGAGAACTTGTTCTGGTCACTGAACAGGTACTGCATCTCCTTGCTGGCATAGCGGCTGCTCAGCGGCGACTTGTATCCCTCGTAGTTGCTAGACATTTTCCACTTGCTTTGTTCTTTTCACAGTGAATTGATCAACCACTTTCCACGATCAACTTTTCACGACTGCCAAGAAAAAATACCACATGTTGCGCGCTCGATGTGCCAGTCAGTGATGGCAAACATTTTCTGCAAAAAAAAAAGAAAAAACGTCCAAAGAAAACAGGGGAAAAATAGCTGAAAAACTAAAAACAGGACGGAAAAACAAGCCAAATTTTTTTCCAATTATTAGTATTTGATTAACAAGTTTTAAGGCCTCATCAACATTTTGATGAGCAATCGCGAAATTTTTGTTTGTAAACTTCTTTGGACATCTTCTCATAATTATTAACAACCGCGCTTTGCTCAACTTCCCATTACAAAGAATATCAAAATCAACATACAAAAATGGATGCCACATTGACTTAAGAAGATCCATTTGAAGGGACACAAAAGACATTTTAAAAAACTCTGCCATGGCAAAATGAATCTAAAAAAAGCCAGATTTTCGGATAGATGTTTGGGATTTTTCCCGGCTGAACAGTTAAAAACCAGACAAATCTATCCGAAAACAGGTCAATTTGGCATCACTGGTGACAGTGTGACACAATTTTGGTATATTAAAAATACATTTTATTAATCGATATTTTTGCGATGTTGTTATTGATTGTCTATCGATTGACCGCAAAATCTTTCGAACTTTCGTAGTTTAAAATGGTCTTTCGGCGCAATTTAAAAAAAGAATATATTTTTTTCAACAATTTTGTTCAATAACATCTAATTAATTAGTACTATAAAGTAAATTCGAAATGTTTTGAACAGGTTATGTGATTTAAGTTAAAATGCAAAAGGGAATAGATTCAATTTTATTTTGCTGTTGCGAATATATAAATATTAATTAGAAAATTCTTTAAATTCGTAAGCAACGTTGCGTATATATTTATATAATCATAATCTTATCGGTCTAAACAAATCTCTTATAATCGTATTTAATGGGCACCAAATGAAACTAAGCGATGATCGCAGGAAGCGTCAATTGCCAGTCGAGATGTCATTCGCCTGCCAACCTGGCGAGCAGCTCCTCGTCAATTCCATCCCCCGATCCTGATTCTTGAACTGGACCTGATCCTCCACTGCTGCCCAATTTGAGTAGCAAATCACTGACTGCAGGAGGAGTTGTCATTGACTTCTGTTGTCCACTGGATGCACTGGGTCCAGCTGATAAGGCATTTATATCCGGATTGACCTGATGCTCCTGCGAGGTGGAGGAGGATGGGGCGGTGGAAGAGGAGGAGGAAGACATTGTCGCTGTCGTCTGATCAGATGTGCTGGGCGTGGTGCGTCCTCCTCCTCCTGGTCCACTGTTGCTGCTGCTCGTGCGCTGCGACAACTTGGGTATCTGGAACTTGTTGTGCAATCCCTTGATGAAGCCCTCCATGCTGGCGGCCATGCTAGGCGAGGCATACTGCAGAATGGTCATCATGTCCGTGTGGTGATCGAACCGTGGTGGCGGCTGTGACATTGACCCACTGGCCGCTGCTGGCGACACTCCTCCAACTCCTGATCCCGATCCCGTTCCAACTCCCGATAACGGTGTCTTGCGCTGCCCTCCACTCCCACTTGCGCCTCCGCTGCCACTGCCACTGCTGCTGCCCAGGCTGCACATGCTCGGTCTTCGCCTGGGTGCGCCGTGTTCCTGGAAGGAGTTGGTGCTGTTGCTCTTAGTCAGAGGCAAGCCACCGCCCGAGCTGGAGGAACCACTTAGTTTGCTGCTCAGGTTGCCAGATGAGTTGGCCTTTTGCAAAAGGTGTTTGCTGGAACTGGAACTGGAGCTGGAGCTGCTTCCTCCTCCGCCGGTGCCTGATGAGTGCGCTTTCTTTGAGGCTGGTCCGCTGTTCACTCCAGGCTTCAACCCCGTGTGCTGCTTCTTGCTGCCAGAGGAGGAGGAGGATGAGCCAGATGCTCCACCCTTGCCCTCCCTCTTGCTGCTGCTACTGCCGCCTGTTTTATTGATGGTCAGCTTAAGGCCCTCCTGGCTGCTCGGCTTCACCATGTACTCCGTGGATAGTCCAGTGCCTGTTCCCGATCCCGATCCTGTTCCCGTGCCGATGTTGCCACTCTCGCTACTATGTGCTCCCGTTGCCAGCTGTTGTTGCTGTTGCAGTTGTTGTTGCTGAGTTGCCGATGTTGTTGTTGTTGCTGCTGTTGCCAGTCCCGTTCCCACTGCTGTTGTTGTTGCTGCCACTGAGACTGATGAATCCACTACTGTTGTTGCTGCTGCTGCTGATGTTGTTGTTGCTGATGTGGTTGTTGGAATGGTTGCCGTCGAAGCAGCCGTCGACGTCATCAAACTAACCTGACAAAGGAAGAGAGTGGTTGTGTGCGTGTGTGTGTGTGTGTGCGGGTGTGAAGACAGACGAACGAGAAACGAACCGAAAATGCGAATTAAAACAATCAAACGAAGAACGTGTCAAAAAGAAGCACAAGTGTCGATCGAGGGTTAAACATTTCCCGTGCCATGCAAGTCAGAGGGAGAGAAAAAGAGAGCGACAGAGGCGGTGTGAGAGCAAGTGAGAAAAAGAGAAAACCCCGTTAGTACTTAGTCAGAATATCAATGGCTAAAGTAAACATTTAATGTAACTACAAGGCAAATATTGTTTAATATAAACAGTTATAGGTGAGAAAATTCAGTATGTAAACAAATGTAGAATATTAAAATATAGTTTAATTTCAGAGAGATCGAAAAGAGAAAAAACTGCATTGTCATGAAATCTCCTCTTCTCACATTCAACATTTCTGCTAATTAACAGACCTCAAGTGTATCCAAATTTTGACAACTGGTAATTAACAGAATTTGATTGCCAACTTGAAAATGCAGTTTAAACCAGATTCAAGCCAACTAGGAAAAACGTGCATTATTTATAAATATGTGTGAGTGGAGTGGGAAATACTCATTAGCAATTTAGCCCAGCACAGAGAAAATAAAACGGATGCGATTAGAAAATAGAAGTAAATATATTTACAAACGAAACGTACTATAAATTAAATCAGAAATCAATTCAAATTCAGATCAGAAAACTACAACTAATATTAATAATAATAAATTACAAATATTCAATTAAAGATGCACTAGTTAAATACATTATTATACCCGTTACTTATTAAAAATAAGTAAAAGGGGATATTGTATTCGTTGCAATGTATGTAACAGGGAGAAGGAAGCATCTCCGACCGTATAAAGTATATATATTCTTGATCAGCATCAACAGCCGAGTCGATATAGCCATGTCCGTCTGTCCGTCTGTCCGTCCGTCCGTCCGTCCGTCTGTCCGTCCGTGTGAGCGCCTAGATCTCAGAGACTATAAGAGCTAGAGCAACCAAATTTGGCACACAGATTTCTATAAACCCCACGCAGGTCAAGTTTGTTTCAAAATTTTGCCACGCCCCTTTCCGCCTCCGTAAATCGCGAAAATCCACCACACGCACAGTTTTTAAGATATTAGGTTTTTTTAAACGGTGAACGTTAGCTATTGTTTTTACCTATCATTCTACTAAATCCCAACAAGATCGGACAAACAGAAAGGTGGTACTGGCTGATTAAAGCTTTTAAGCAATAAAAGTGCCTAAAAGCATGCAATAAAAAAAAGTTAAATTTATTTAGGTAAGTAACGGGTATCCTATAGTCGGGAGCTCGACTATAGCCTTTCCCACTTGTTTAGATTTCAATTTGGATTTGGTTTTAACAAAAATATAAACAGAGGGCAACTACGGGTTAAGAGGTGCAGTTGGGGATGGAGAAAGGTGGAGGTGGAGGCGGAGGTGGGCACACGAGAGCTACTCATAAATTGAAAACGGACTTACCGCACCTACCGCTCCCGCTGCCACGCCCATTCCCGATCCCGGTCCTACTCCCACTCCAGTTCCCACTCCAGATCCCGCCATGCCCTTGCGCAGGGCATTGAGCTCCAAGGCAGCCACCGCTGGCGCCGCATAGTTGCCCAGGTTGCCACCCGCTGCCAGGTGCGATAAACTGGCCACAGATGACTTCAACTGCTGCTGATGCTGCTGGGAGCTCTTGAGGGCGGCGACTGCAGCAGCCACCACTCCTGATGATCCCCCCGACGCCGACGACGAGGAGGAGCTGCCCATGGACTTGTCCTTCTTGATGGCAACCGGCATCTGTCCACTGCTACTGGCCAATGGCGGCACCGGTCTCATCATGGAGGGATTAGCCCCTGCACTCGAAATAGGTGTGCCTGCTGCCAGAGGCAGAGGATGAGAATGAGGCAGAGGCAGGGAGACAGCAGTAGATCCAGATCCCCCACTGCCGGAGGAGGACTTCTCCGACTTGGGACTGAGGCTTGTGGCCGCCGTGGCGCTCTTCAGAGTGGACATGCTCGGCTTGCCAGAGGATCCATGCTTGGGCGAGTGGGTGCCAAATGGCGACTTGGGACTGTTGGAGGCGGTGTTGGTGGTGCTGCTGTGCTTGGGACTGCTGTAGACGGGCGAGTGCTTCGGACTGGGACGAGTTGACGGTTGGCCCGCCATCAAGCCAAGAGCAGCTCCAACTCCCGCACCCGCTCCCGCTCCGACTCCCGCCTTGGGGGAAGAAGAAGATGACGCCGAGGGAGTCGAGAACTTCCGCACTACGCCACTGCCAGCTGAGGCATCCGTCAGCCCGATCCCCATCCCGCCAGCTGCGGGCGAGTTCTGCCGTGAATAGATCTTCTCAGGTGGACCCATGGGAGAGTCGTCCCTCTTCTTCTTGCGCTTCTTTTCCTTCTGTGTGTCAGTGGAGGAGCTGCTTCCACTGCTGCTCGAATTGGAAGACGACGAAGACGTCGAGGAGGAGCTGCTCTCATGGGGTCTCTTTGGAGCACTTCCACCTGTACTCGATCCAGACTTCTTCGGCTCCTTGGACGTCTCCTTGCCCGCCTGTCCTCCGGCGACTCCAGTGATGGGGGTTATGGTGATCGTGGTGGCTGGAGAGCCCGCACTGGGAGTGGCTCCGACGCTGGCGGGCGCATTCAGAGGAATGATCTCAATGCCGCCCGTGCGCTGCACATCCACCTGTTGCTGGAGTGGCGCCTTGCCATCGCCAGGGATGGGCGTGATGCTGACGCAGTGCTTCAAGTTGGGCGTCTTATCCTTCCAAATGTTCTTGTACTTGTCCGCAATCTCATGATCGCTACACTTGGAGGCAGAAGCGGATGTGGACGCGAAAGTGGATGCACTTGAGCTCGCTATGGGGCTGCTCCCGGAGGCTGTTTGTGGATCCGTCTCCCGCTTCAGATTCATGATTCCCGCAATGGCCGCAGCCGCAGATGTGGAGGCAGCAAAAGCATCAGCCAAGGAACGCACCTTCGAGTCCATTTTCAGATTGTTGACGCTACTGAAGCCACCGCCTCCTCCAATTTCACTGCTGCCTTCACCGGAGCCCGGGCCTGTATCCATGGCAAACTGGCCAAAGTTGCTTGCTCCCTGCATTCCACTTCCACCTCCAGCGCCACTGAAGCCGCCTGCTGCCCCGCTGCCTGAACCTGCTCCGGGAGCAACTCCCCCATGTAACTTCTGGAGATGCTCCTCATCCCAACACTTGAGTAACTTGTATATGACCATTGGAATGGACACAACCTGACGCACAGTCCTGGTCAGCTTCTGGGAGAGCGCCTCGTATTCGTTGCTCAGGCAGTAGATGGTGCAGGTGGCTTCGCCGTCCTCCAGAAGGAAGTCCACCGTGGCAAGGGACTCCTCGTACGGATGCTGGAGCTCAACAGTGATCTGGTTGAGCGAGACGGCAGTTACCTCCAGGATGACAGTGCTGTCCATGTCTGCAATTCAAAAAGAGATTAGACTTTGTCTGCCTCCTGATCCCCTGATTTACTCACCGTTGTACTGCTTCTGCTGTTCCCTGACACAGCTGGACAGGAGTGTGTAGAAGAGCGCCTGTTTCTTGAGGAATGCGATGATCCTAGGCACCTGTGCCGGCTCCGTGAACTGCAGCGACGATATCATCGTGCCCTTCATCCGGCGGTTGTCCGTGAGGAAGTAACAGTGCGTCTCCTTCGGGAGATTAACATACAGGCCCTTCTGGATGCCCCTTATGGCCTGCCTCGAAGCAGTCTGTACAATCAGGTTCATCACAGACGTCGTACCCTCGTTCGACAGACTTGCCAGACCTGGCAGAGCCAGGGCACTCAGAGATTCGAGGCAGACTGGCATGGGTTTGCTGAGCCGGAGCACGTAGGTGGCCGGCATCAGCATGGAGTTGTTCTGGGTGAGCGGTGCATAGGAAGGCAGCTCCAGGGGAAGCCCAGACTCGCTGGTTAGGCTGACAATGGGCAGGATCTGCAGTTTATTCGCAGAGGAGCCCTCGAGATTAAGGGTTGCGCTGAGTCCATTGGGGCTCTTCATCACCTGGTCAATGCTGAAATCCCTGCTTGCAGGTCCCACTGCGGTGGAAGACTTCTCCCCCTTCACCTTTGTCTCCACCAGGTGCAGGGGAGGACAGAAGTAGGTGAGTTTCATGGGATGGCCACCACGTCGCGGGAGTACCAATCCCACGCTGGATTTGTTCATGATGTGGTAGCTGTCGCTACTCAACTGCTGTTGGAGCTGCAGCTGCTGCTGGTAGAGATTGTAGATGTCTGTTTCCATTGCCTGGAGTGCTACAAAGGCCTTCTTCTTGACCTTGGGCTCCGCATTCAGCTGGTAAATGGAGGATAGTCCCTCCAGCTGCACAGTGAAGTCTGCAAAGTCGCCCGCCTTGAGGCAGTTGAGGAGCTCGCTGCAGCTGGAGCTGGAGGGATTGGACTGCTGCTCGCTCTTGCACTCGTGATGCACCTTGACGTCGTTCAGGTTGCCACTGGCATCCAGCAGTATCTCCACATAGAACATGTCCGTCGAAATGAACAGCAGCTGCTGATCCTCCATGAACTTAAGGCCCAGCTGGCGGGACAGGCTCTCCAGACGCTCCACGAGGCCGTGTCGGGAGGTGACTTTGATGTAATGCTGCAGCTTGTCCAGTGCCGCTTGCAGCGTTGCCTTGCACAGCGGATCCAACGGATAATGCTTCTCAATGAAGTACATTCGCACTGACTTTTTTATCTCCTCGTAGGACTTCGGCTTGTTCCTGTACTTGGCACGGATCTTCTCCATCAGGGTCTCCTGTTGTATCTGCTTGTTCTTCTCCTCAATGCTGGGTATGTGCACCGCCATCGGCGCGGGCACAGGCACCTGGCTGCCATAGCCGACTGTTAATGCGTATAATTAACAGTTAGTTATGATTAAATGCTAGCCAAATCGTCATTGCAGTCAAGTGAAAATTTTACCTGCACTTGCAGTTGGTTTTGCATGGCTTCCGCTCATTCTAATGTGTGTTATTTTGTGTCCTTTTCACTCTCAACCTAACATTACTTTATTTAATTATAGTTTAACAAGGAAAGTCGACAGCAATTTTACACTTATTACAATTTTTCTGCGACAAACCAACAGTATGTCTGAAAATTTGCTGCAAACTATGACTGGCTCCCATGAACTGAACTGGATCTGTTTTGCATCGCATTTATTTTAACAGTGCTTGTCTGAACCAAGATGAATTTATAAGAAGGTGATGTATTTGCTCTCTCTCGGGGCCACTCCTGTCAGAAAAAGTCTAACTTGAGAGAGACGACAGTGATAGATATATAGAAAATTTGTTTTGTTTGTTTTTTATACTGTTCACTCATTTTCGTTTTGTGCGCTGTGGAATATATAAAATCAAAATAAAAAGCAATGGCATGTTCGTCTTGTTGTTTCTGTTGCATTTATACACATTTGTCTCTTCTTAATGTCTCTGGGAACACAAAACAAACGACTCGAGTTTGTGCGACGTATTTTAAACACACGGGGCATTTTTAATAGAATTTAATAGAAACCGCTTGCTACGACGATTGCTTTCTTACTGACAGTCGTGGCCCCGTAAAAAGAAGGAACTTTAAACAAATACACCACCTTCTTAAAGATTCATATTCTGCTCTGTGTTTCTTAATATGAACGAAATGAACGAGGAACTTGGTTCGTTCTTTGAGCTTAGTGAGTTTTTTGATCAAAACATTTCCGACGAATTGATCCACTTTCTCGTCCCATAAAATAATAATGACATCTATTGCCGGTGGACATGGCGAAACAAATCCAAATAGCTCCTGGCTAAGTGCCCGTGGCTTTTGGCTTGCCTACTTCCTTGGATTACTTATTGTACACTTGCTGCTCTTATCAGTGCCCTTAGTTACAATTTCAATGGCATGGACAGCTACCAATTTGCTGCATAACTTTGTGAGTATCCGAAGTTCAAGTCTGCAATGGAAATTCTTTTTCATCTTTCAATTTTGGCCAGGCCCATCTGTATTTTCTGCACATAATCAAAGGTGCTCCATGGATGAGCATCGAGAATGACGCCAATCGACGCTGGACACATTGGGAGCAAATCGATGATGGCGTTCAATTGACGACAACGCGCAAATTTTTAACAGCAGTGCCAATTGTACTGTGAGTATAAAATATGTAGATATAGTAAATACAGTAAGTCAAGTAACTATTTTGACAAAACAAAATGAATATTGTTGATACCAAGGCATCTATTTATATTTTTTAAGAACTTTTATTACATAAAATCTATAAACAAGTACAATAAAATATTATTATTTTATAAATAGTGTATGAGAAATTTTAAATTTGTCAAAGTAATTAGCTGACTAACTGTACACGTCGGCTACCTGATTAATCATGTGTATTGTTTTAATTATATTTTCTTGCAGGTTCCTCTTAACTTGTTTGTACACCCGCAACAATACGGAACATTTCATAGCCAACTTTATTTCTTTGGTTGTGGTTACGCTGCCCAAATTGCCGCAGTTTCATGGCGTTCGTTTGTTTAATATCAACAAGTATTGAGAGGTGCTTCTCTAATTAGTATATGCATGTAAATATCGTTCACCAAACAGGGAAGGCTTATCAGAGCCTGTGTTTTGTATATATTTAAAGATAGTAGACTGACCGATTAGCTGATTTTGATTTAATTACCTGTTGAAATTCGCAACTAAATTTCTGTAAATGGCGCTGTTGTACTTGTATTTAATACATAAATAAATATATAACAATAACAGCTAATATATAAATATTCTGTTGATCTCTCTCTCTCTCTCTCTCTCTCCCTTGGCATTGACAGCGAAAGTGCTGCCACTTAAGCTATTAAGTAGCCATATTTAGAAATTTTGTAAAGGCACGAGCAAAGAAAATTCAAAGAAACTTATTAATTACATTTTTAGATTGCCAAAATAATTTGAATATATAATTATTTTGGTATGTCAAAATATTTTTATTTAATACATTTTATAATCTGTATATAAGAAATATAACTATCAAGCAAATTCTAGCTAATTCTGACAACACTTGGCAGCGGTAAGCTCTCTCTCTCTCTCTTTGATGTCTATATAAGAGCTTTTGCAATTACAGCTGTTGGTAAGTGTGCCAATTGACGATTACTACCTGACTTGCCTAGTGATTAAAGAGAGATTTACTTGCTATATTCTATTCTGTTATCAATTTCTCTCTTCTACACATATTTATAATCGCTAACAAGTTACAAGACGCATTAGTTTCGTAGATGGCGCCAGAGAGATTCCTCCAATGCCCTTTTGTGACTTTGCGACAACGATTCGCGACCTTAACGACTTTCAAGAGGTGTGTCAGTCAGCCAGGCAGTAATTGTTATTCTATTTTTCCAATAATTCGATTGAGAGCCTAACAAATATTTCAGCTTTGAAACAGGTGCCAGAAACAGCGGCTAAAGGATGTCGGTGACTGTGGAGGAGGAAATCTTCGGCCTGGCCAAGAATCCATATACCAAAGTGCCCGAAATGGTGCGTCGCTTTACAATGACAAATCAGAATCAAATGTCCGTATCTGTGATCCAACTGGGTGCCATTATCCAGAGCGTTCGTATGCCGGATGCGTATCAAAAGATTGAAGATGTCTGCTTGGGCTTCGACGACATTGCCAGCTACATGAGCACGAGATCGGCTTACATCGGTGGCACTCTCGGCCGTGTGGCGAATCGTGTGGCCAACGGCGAGTATACAGTGGGTGAGACGGTGTACAAGTTGACCAAGAACTTCAAGAATACGTATCAGCTGCATGGTGGCTTCGTTGGTTTCGATAGCGTCATTTGGGAGGTGGTACGTAAATCGGATTTGGGCATCACCTTCAAGCATGTGTCGCCCGATGGCGACGAGGGTTATCCGGGCAGGCTGACTACTACGATTACCTACTGGCTGGACAATCACAATCGGTTCGGAGTACGCTTCGAGGCGTACACGGATAGAACGACCGTTGTCAATCTATCCAATCATGCGTATTTCAATTTGGCCGGACACGCGGCTGGTCCCAAGGGTCTGGCCGAGCACTCAGTGGAGATCATGTCCAAGAAGATTGTCGAAACGGACGACGCTCAAATTCCAACGGGTAAGCTCATCAGTGTCGATGATACGGTCTTCGATATGCGAATTCCCGTCCTGCTCGGCGATCGACTCAAGCAGTTCGACAATCGTCTGATCAAGGGCTACGACAACTGCTTTGTGGTGAATGAGGGCAAGGACAGTGGCATCAATCTGGTTGCCAAGCTGCTGCACAAGCCATCCGGTCGTGCCATGGAGGTTTACACCAATCAGCCGGGTCTGCAATTCTATACTGCCAACAACTTGCCCGACGAGGCGAATGGTGATCCTCCCATGATTGGCAAGGAATGCACCCATTATCGCAAGCATGGATCGTTTTGTGTCGAAACCGAAAAGTTCCCAGACTCCATGAATCATCCAGAATTCCCATCGATCTTCCTACGTCCGGGCGAGAAATATTTACACGAGGTCATCTACAAGTTCAACATTGAAGAGTCTTGGAAATGCTGCTGTAATAACAAATAATCCAATCCAATAAAGCTGTCTGTTTCTTCTCTAGGTACTAATCACAAAAAATTTGTCTTTCTATCTTTCATTAATTGATTTTTCTTATTTTTTTAAATTTTTTTTCTTGATTTCTTAACCCAATTACATAAAATGAATTATTAAATAAAAAGATTCCTAACTTTTTAATGAATCTAATCTTAGGTATATTATCATTATTTCAATGATTATTATTTCAACATATTAAAATTATTATTATCCCTGGATTATTCTAATATCAAACCGCAATAAAATAATAAAACTTAAATTATCGTTAAATGTAAATAAAAAAAGAAATTTATCTGTTTATTATATCAAAAAGAATCTTTATATGGTCTTATTATGGACATATTTGGCTTTTTATTTAAAATTTTTCTAGATAAATTTATTAAATTTTAAAGTAATTTAATTTTGTTAATTATTTTTGACATAGTGTCATATTTAAGCAACACTGCGCCACAGAGTTTCATCTAAACTTCATAATCCGCCGATTCTGTCAACTGTCAACTGTCAAAAATTCTCTGAATTGAATCAAAGTAGTCCGTGAGATTTTTCGCTTCATTCTTTCTTAGCTAATTTTTCAGCGTGTTAGACTCTGTACATTTTTCCAATACCAACATGTCGTTCGATCAGAAGGAAATATTCAATATCATCTATAAGCTGGCCCGTCTTACCCAGACGGAGATGCGCGTCGAGCTGGATGCAATGGGTGCTGTGAATGTTCCTTTGGACCGTCTCTATGGACGCCATACAATGCGTGCGCTGAAGAGTTTCCCCCCAGGCGGCCAAGAGGAACGCATGCCTGTAAGTAATCTCCACTTGTTGGCAAATAAATATAAATTTAAACTGAAAATTTAATTAAAACTAAAAATTATAAGTGTTCTGGGTGTATTTATAATGAAAAAGAAAATATACTGGAAAAAAACCCAATAACAGTTTGCGGTAATGGTCCATAATATGCGGCACACTTACAAAAAAAAAAAAATTCAAAATCAGAGGGCGATTTATGGATGCATTTAGGTGTAAAAATTTTTTCCGGGTCTCTTTTAGTTTTTTTTTAAATTAATTTTGAAATTTGCAAAATTTGTGCTTTGAACAGTTGATTTGTGCTTTGTATGCAATGCAAATATTGTCGTTCATTTTGCATTAAAATTTCAAAATTATTTTTGCCCCTAAATTCATTATAAATCGCCCTCTAATTTTAGATTTTTTTTTTTTTTTTTGGAGGTGTGCCGCATATTATGGACCATTACCCAGTTTGCTAAATATTTTTAAACTGATTCCACAGCGTGCCATTATTATTGCCTTGGGCATCATTAAGAAAGCCGCTTCGATTACTAATCGGACCTTCGGACTGGAGCCCAATGTATGTGATGCCATTTCCGTTGCGGCCGGCGATGTCATCTCCGGGAAACTGTACGATGAGCACCACTTTCCACTGGGCATCTGGCAGGAGGGAGCCGGAGCGCACAGCAATATGAATGTCAATGAGGTGATTTGTAATCGGGCCATTCAGCTGTTGCGCCAACAGATAGGTGGCCAGTTGCCAGTGCATCCACAGATCCATGTTAACTTGGCTCACAGCCCCCACGATAGCTTCTCCTCGGCTATTAACATTGCTGTGGCCATGGAGATAGAGCACAAGCTATTTCCATCCATTCGACTGCTGGGCGATGCTCTCGTCAAAAAGGAGCAGTTGTGGCGGAACATCATCAAGGTGGGGCGCACTCATCTGATGGATGCAGTGCCATTGACACTGGGCCAAGAGTTCGGCGGCTATCGGCAAATGATGGCGAACTGCACGGTGCGATTGAGCTCGGCCATGAAGCACTTGTTCCAGCTGTCCCTTGGTGGCACCGCCGTGGGCACAGGTGCGAACAGTCCCGACACGTTTGGGCCCAAATGTGCCAAGGAGATTGCGAGAATAACGAAACTTCCATTTGTCTGCGCTCCGAATCTATTTGAGGCTATCGGAGCACGCGATTCTCTGGTCGAGGTTCATGGCGAACTCAACTCAATTGCAGTCAGCACCATGAAGATCGCCAATGACATTATGTTCATGGGATCGGGTCCAAATTGCGGTCTAGGTGAGCTCAAACTGCCGAAGAACGAGCCGGGCAGTTCCATAATGCCGGCCATGGTGAATCCCACTCAATGCGAGGCCGTTCTGATGATGTGCGCCCAGGTGATGGGCAACCAGGTGGCAGCCACTGTCGGCGGCTACAGTGGACAATTCGAGCTGAACGCCTTCATGCCAGTGATCGCCGCCAATGTCCTACGCTCCATTAATCTCCTGAGCGCCGGCCTCAAGAACTTTGCCAACAATTGCATCGAGGGCATCGAGCCAAATACGAAGAAGCTCGAAAGGACACTGAACGAATCTCTGATGCTGGTGTCCGCCATTTCTAATCACATTGGCTACGATCGGGCCTCCGAAATTGCCAGGGCTGCACAGCTCAATGGCACCACATTGAGGCAGGAGGCCATCAAGGGAGGCATTGTCAAGGAGGACATCGACATGTGGACCGATCCCTCGAATATGCTGGGACCCTCTGAATAATCATTTCGAATTCAGCAATTTGATTCAATAAAGCGAATGCCATTACTAGAGACTATAAATTTGAATTTTTATTTTTACAGCATTATTATTATTTAAATCACAAGACTAAAACTTACATGTTTTTCTTTTTTTTTTAATACTTTCCATTATTATTCAATCATTTTTTCAATCTAATAAAGGTTTTTGAGTTGAGAATACAGAAAAATTCGCAATATTTCGTTTAATGTTATGTAATTTCATAATAATATATTTTATAATCTTTATATGAACATTTAAAAAATTTTTTTACAAAACTTAGTTTTTATACCCTGTGCCCATTGAAAATGGTCAAAAAGGGTATATTAGATTTGTGTGATGTATGTAACAGGCAGAAGGAAGCATCTCCGACCATATAAAGTATATATATTCTGGATCAGCATCAACAGCCGAGACTATTGAGCCATGTCCGTCTGTCTGTCCGTCCGTCTGTTTGCGACAGCCAATGTCAGAAACTATAATAGCTAGCGACTTCAAATTTGGTATGTAGGTTGCTGGATACCGGACGCAGATCAAGTTTGTTTTTAAATTTGGATCGGACCACTATATCATATAGCTGACATAGGAACGAACAGTCGAAAATCAAGTCTCAGTATGAAAAACTTTTTTGTTGTTTGAGATATGTGAACCAAACTGAAAGAATATGCATATGAGATGGTCCCAACCAATATTCTATTTTATATAGACTGGCACAGGGTATCCTCCAGTCGAGCAAACTCGACTGTAGCCGCGCCCACTTGTATAGATGGATGGTGGATTTATATATGGTGGTGTATTCGCTCTCTCTCGGGGCAAAGCTGTCAAAATGAGTCTGACGTGAGAGAGACGACAGAGATAGATATATAGAAAATTTGTTTTGTTTTGTTTTCTATACTCTTCGCTCATTTTCGTTTTGTGCGCTGTGCAATATATAAAATAAAAATAAAATGCAATGACATGCTTGTCTTGTTGTTCCTGTAATGACCCGTAGGTAACCAATTAATTAATTGTGATTATGGAGATCTGTTAAGTTCCCGTTAGCCGTCAGCATCGACACTGTTATCCCTGTTGCTCACTTTGTGGAAGCTGCTCACCGGTGCATGCTCCCACAGTTCCTGTTGCATTTATTTGTCTCCTTTTCATATCTCTGGAAACACAAACCAAACGACTTGCGTTCGAGCGGCATATGTATTTTTCACACACGGGGCATTTTTCAGAGAATTTAATACAACCGGTCACTACGATGTTTGCTTTCATAATGACGTTTGTGCCCCGAAAAAGAGAGCACGTCAAACGAATACACCACCATATATAAATCCACCTTGGTATAGATTAGTTACAACAGTTTTGAAGCAAGCAAACGATATGTATTTCTTTGAGTCGTTTTTTTCAAGTTTTATTCACCAATATTAATCATTTAAGTATCATTTAAGTATTAAAACTGTTTAAGAATTACGGCATTAGAAGTTTTTTAACAATTGCTTATTTTAATGTTTAAAATGTTTTTTTTTTTAATTTATCTTTCAACAATGTAATAGTTAATATATTTTTATGAACCGTTTTTTCAATATATAGTACATATAAAGTCTATTTAACATATAGTAACAAATTTGACATTAATTTCTATACATTTTACGTAAATTTTCTTTTCAATAAATATCAAATACCTAATTGCTCAGGCGTTTTTCAGAACTTTCATAAATATATTTGAGGTCCTCTGTACACATACATTCACATATTCTTTATATATCACTATTTTGATAAGAGCTGTAATCAAAGTGTCACAATGCTGTCAGGCAAGGTGCCCATGCGCACAGAGAGCGACACCCTTGGTCTGGTGGAGGTGCCTGGTAACAGTTACTTTGGCGCCCAGACAGGACGATGTCTGATCTATTTTCCCATTGGTGGTGTCGATGAGCGCATGCCGGTAACTGGTGAGATTCAATCCTCTGCTGAACTATGAAATTAACCCATGGATCCTCGACAGAAACCCATCATACAGGCAATGGGCATTCTGAAGAAGGCGGCAGCTGAGGTCAACGAGCAGTTTGGACTGGATAAAAAGATCAGCACAGCCATATCGAGTGCTTGTGATGAACTGATCTCGGGTAAACTTTACGACGATGGACACTTCCCGTTGCCCATTTGGCAAACGGGATCTGGCACTCTGACCAATATGAATGTCAACGAGGTGGTCAGCAATCGGGCTATTGAAATGCTTGGCGGCGATTTGGGCTCCAAGAGTCCAGTGCATCCCAACGACCATGTGAACAAGTCACAGAGCTCCAATGACACCTTCCCAACGGCCATCCACATCGCCGTGGCCATTGAGCTGATCAAGAGCTTGAAGCCGGCGCTCACAAATCTACACGAGCTGCTCAAGGACAAGTCGAACGAATGGAAGGACATCATCAAAATTGGTCGCACCCACACCCAGGATGCGGTTCCCCTGACCTTGGGCCAAGAATTCAGCGGCTACACTCAGCAGTTGGCCAACAGTCTGGCCCGCATTGACGCCGTCCTGCCCCATGTCTTTCAGTTGGCATTGGGTGGCACTGCGGTGGGCACAGGACTCAACACTCGCAGGGGATTCGCCGAGAAGACCGCCAGTCGGATCGCCCAACTGACCTCGTTGCCATTTGTCACTGCCCCCAACTTCTTTGAGGCTCTGGGCGCTCGAGATGCCATGGTCGAGGTGCATGGGGCCTTGAATACGATTGCCGTCAGTCTCATGAAGATTGCAAATGACATTCGCTTCTTGGGCTCCGGTCCACGCTGTGGCCTGGGCGAGCTCTCATTGCCGGAGAACGAGCCGGGCAGCTCCATAATGCCGGGCAAGGTGAATCCCACCCAGTGTGAAGCGCTCACCATGATCTGTGCCCAGGTCATGGGCAACCATGTGGCCGTCTCCATAGGTGGCTCCAATGGACACTTTGAACTCAACGCTTTCAAGCCGTTAATCGCTTCCAATGTTCTTCGTTCGATTAGACTGCTCAGTGAGTTCTATAAGGAAACTGTATATAGATTTTAACACTTTGCAATTCTCTAATTTCAGCTGATGGCTGCAACTGCTTTGCCAACAACTGTGTGAAAGGCATAAAGCCAAACAAGGAAAGGATCGCCCACATGTTGAGCCAATCTCTGATGCTTGTGACAGCTCTCAATCCTCACGTGGGCTATGACAAGGCGGCGCAGATCGCCAAGGCTGCACATAAGAATGGAACCACTCTAAGGGAAGAGGCCGTCGTGGCTGGCGTCTCGGAGAAGGACTTTGACGATTGGGTGCGTCCCGAGAAGATGATTGGTCCGGATACCTAGAAAGTGTAGCATTGTGTTAAGTTTGCAATTCCGAATAAATGATTTAGGAGATTAATTGGCTTATGGGTTTCTCTGAAGGGATAAATTTGAGTCAGACTTGAAATGTTTTTGTAAATTGTAAAACTTTCCAAACAGCTGCTGTGAAAATGCCAGCCTCGTAGCTCTTACCGTTTGGGCTTAGAAATAATGTTTAATATTTTAAGTTTACCAATGCAAATATAAATATTAGTAGTTCTATTGCCAATAAATCTTTATTTTATTAAATAAATATAACCAAACATAGTCAGTATTAAATACCTGTAACTGATTTTTAAAAATTACAAATTTATAGTGAATAGTGAAGAATCCTATTCCTTACGATTAAATCCCTAACGGATTCTGCCTTAGTTCAACTGTTAGTACATGCAAATTTTGAAAATATGTATAGAAACGTGATAATTCTGAGCAATACATTTATTGATCAATTTATGTTGGTTTTGGCCGTATTAACATTTGAACGGCTTCCACATAAATATACGCGCCATTTCGACGGCACCACCAAACGCCAAATTCAGTTTTGTGATCAAAAACGCCATTAAGATTGCTGTAATTATTAAGTTATCATCAGATCGAGTGTATATTAAATTTTCAGGTAATAGTCTAGGAGCGGCACTACTCTCAAAATAATTAATAAAAATACAAAAGAGGGCGATTTATGATTAATTTTGGTGAACAAATTTTAAGGGGGTCTCTGCTGGTTTTTTTAAATTGAATTTAGAAAATTTGAGATTTTTAATGCATTAGACTATAACCGCTCCTAGACTATACCCATTTTCAAATTTACCAAGTTGGATAGTCGTGATGCCACCAACGATTGTACTCTGTAACATTTTTTACATCGTATCGAACGGTCTTGAATATATTATGCTCATGAGTACGCAATCCATCGCCGGCATTGCCGAAATAATTTCCCAGCGACTTTAGTTTGTAGTCATCGTTCTTTCCGCTGATGGAAAAGTTATCATAATGCGCGTAGCGTGTTTCGTTATTGGGAAAAACTAAATGGACATATAGCTCATGTTGTTGCCTCTTTGTTATGGCGTGTATATTGTCTAGTCCAAACCAGAAATCTCCATCCATATCGCCAAAACCGTCCACATACGAGAACCAGCCCTGATTAAAGTCCACAGTATTATCGGTACGACGCTGGATGACTATCCAACCCGGTCCAGAGTGGCAATTCTGGGCTAGCACCCTTAGGGCACCAACCCTAGGTAGAGTCAACTCCTTGATATCATTGGAATCTTCTTCACTGAGGCTCTCCTGAAGCTCCTTAATCGAATATTGAAGTAAACGATCGTTCTGCTTCTTGATCCTTTCAGCACTGTTTCGTAGATCGGCCTCCAATTTGGCCTTGCAGTTCAAGGTCTGCGTGAGAATGTGAGTTTTCCAATTCCTAACCAGATCTTGACTTGACTTCACCTTTTCCACATTCGTCGCGACTTCATCTCGTAATGTAGCGATCTGATTTTCATTATCTTTAATACATGCTTTGCAATCCAAAATTTTGAGATCCTTTTCTTGAATAACGGCTTGGAGTGCGATTATCTGTTTCTCATAACCGTCGGCAATTTCAGTTTTTTCTTTTAGTTTTTCTGCATTATTTTTCAGTTCGTCAAGCAACTCACTAATATAGGAATCTTTTTCTTTAATAATATCATTTTGTTTGACAATTTGCTCATCTTTTTCCCTAATGCAATTGTCTTGTTCCATTAACTGATTCTGGAAAGACTTTTCCATTGCAATACAATTTTCCTTTCTTTCGTACAATTTAGATCTAAGCAATGCAATAATGTCATTGTTGTTCACATTGGTGTTTTTATATGTTTCTAAACATGTCCGAAGAGCCAAGATTACGTCATCTTTAATCCTACACTTCTCGTTATATAAATTGAGTTTTTCTTTGAATACCGATAGCTTGACTTTCTTCAACTCGGTCAATGTACTATAAGAATTTTCTCTGAGGTGCTGCCACTCAGCTGAAGACTATAAAAGAAGGACTACACGATAGTACTTTTGTATCATCATGATATAGATCAGTGGTGGGCACGCATAGGCTCCGGGAGCTAGCGGTGAGCAAGCTAACAACAACATCATGAGAGCAGCATGAGTCGAGGCCAGTGTTGCCAGAGTCGCTTTTTTCCCGTCAAATCTGGCTGTTTTCAAAGGCCATTTGCTAGAAAAATTTGCCAACTGCGGGCAGCGGGAATTCTGGCTTTTTTTTTTTTTTAAATGGCTTTTTTTCAGATTTTTTTGGTAAATGCCCAAATATAGGGCAAATTAAAAGGCAATACAAAAAATTCACTTCGTGAAATGGCAAAATAATGACAGCACTACAAAAATTTGGATGGAAGTCAATTTCAATAAGGATTCTGTGAGCAACAATACTTTTGCAGACCTGGCTAAGGTTGCCATTGATATGTTATCGTTGCTTTGGTCCAACGCCAAAGTGGAGCGCATATTTAGCAAAGTCAATCTTGTAAAGTCAAAACTGCGTAAAAAAAACTACACTTGAGTATATTGAGAAATTGGATTAATTGTTTGCTACTTAAAATAAAAATAATTTATTTTGTTATGAATTTACTGATATGGCTTGCACAGACTCGAAAAGTGCTGCTACATAAGCTTCCTGCGGATGATAGGAACGGGATTATCAGAAGATAATGAAAATCAGGAGAATGAGGACAACATTGATGAAATTATTTACATCTTATGAATAAAAGATCAGCAGATGCTCAAATGGTTCAGTTTCTTTCTAGGCAACCTGATTTTGCGCGCTCACTCTTCTGCTCTCAGGAGAAAATACTGGAATTAATGAATTATAAAACTAGCTTTTTTTTATGGCTTTTTTCATTAATTTTTCAGCTTTTTTTCATCGTTCCTCCCGTCAAAAGCAGCTTTTTTTTGCAAACAAAAGTTGGCAACACTGGTCGAGGCCGTAGACCTGTTTTTTGCTCTCACATTTGGGTGATCGACAAAGTAGGTAGACTCTTATAGGGTTGTTGTTGTTTATGTTGTTGTAGATTTTGTTGTAGTGCTCCCGAATTCAGATTTCGTGCCCACCGCTGATCTAGATACTTACCACAGAACACGCTGATTTGTCTTCTTGAGAATCGTGCAATTGTATAGTAAATAAATTAGTATTGTTCATTTTTAAAAACTATTTTCAGAATTGTTAAAATATTGACTTATTTATATAATATATTAATGTTAAGGTTCGAATAACCAGTAGTAATTTGACATGACATTTTAAAAGGATGCTTGTTTTTTTTTATTGACACAAAAAAATGGAGTTTGGAATTCAGACAGTTGGCTTTGGAAACGATTCCGTTGCTGATGTACATTTTAAATAAAAATTCTTCAGTTTGATATACGAAATTTAAGTTTAGAAAACGTTTTGGACCTCACCAAATAAATTGAAGCCTAAACGATGGTACGAGTGACAGAAGATGTGTTCGGCATCGCCGTCAATCCCATGTCGCAGAAGAGCGAGCACATTCGCCGCTTCACCTTAACCGCTGAGAAGGGCATGTCCGTATCAATACTCACGTTGGGTGCCATCGTCCAGGGCATTAAGGTGCCGGACCACAGCGGCAAGCTGGAGGATGTGTGCTTGGGGTATGACGATGTCGCCGGCTATTATCGCAATCAGAAATGCTATTTTGGGGCCATGGTTGGTCGTGTGGCCAATCGTATAGCCCGCGGCCAGTTCAAGATGTGTGGCAAGGAGATAGTCCTTTCCCGTAATTATAAGGACCGCTACCATCTGCATGGTGGCTATGTGGGATTCGATAGTGTTATCTGGGATGTGGTGGGCATACACAAGGATGGCGTTACCATGCAACACGTCTCGCCCGACGGTCACGAGGGTTATCCGGGCGAGGTGACGGTCAACATTAACTTCTCGCTCAATGAGGCCGGATGCTTTGGCATGAGAATCGAGGCACGTGCTAAGGCTACCACTTGCATCAATTTGGCCAATCATTCTTACTTTAATCTGGCGGGTCATGGATCTGGCAAGGATACCCTCTTCCAGCACATGGTCATGATCAAAGCAAGTAAAATTGTTGACTCCGATCAGGAACAAATCCCCACTGGCAAACTGATGCCCGTGCGTAATACACCCTATGACTTCTCCACCCTGACCAATCTGGGCAAGCGTATCAATCAGATCTATCGTTGTCCCATCTGCGGTTTCGATAACAACTACTGCACGGATGTGGATCCCAATCAAGTGAAGCTGGTGGCCCGCGCAGTGCATCCATGTTCCGGCCGCTTTATGGAGGTTCATACCAATCAGCCTGGCTTGCAGTTCTACACAGCAAACAATTTACCGGATGAAGAGCGAGGGGACGTTCCCAACATTGGAAAAGGTGGCTGCCATTACGGAAAGCACGGCTCCTTCTGTATGGCGACCCAAAAGTATCCAGATGCCATGAACAACCCGGAATTTCCAACTATTATGTTAAATCCAGGACAATTGTACGACCATCAGGTGGTCTATCGGTTTGGTGCATGCCCAAAGCGTGTGTAAAATTCCATCCAGCCTTCTCAGTCTTCATATAAATTTTATTAATGGTAGATAATAAATCAATCATCAAATTCTTCTAAATTTGGTGTTACAATAACAACGCAATTCTGTTAAAACGGCGCAAAAATAAAGACATGTACCAAGTTAAGTGTTTTGACTGAGAAAAATATATCAAGCCCTTAATCTCCAGCTTTTTTTATCATGGGTGACTTAAATTCGTTTCAAATTCAAGCGAAAGCGATTTCTGTGGCACCCTGTATATTTTCTATATTGAAATTTAAGTATTGCCGCCAATCAATAACATACTCATAACAGAACCAAATTGAGTAATTCTGTTAGTAACAGCGTACGAGCGAATGATCGAAACGAACGAACAAAAAAACGGAACTATTTGACCTAAGCACTAGTGATGTAAATTTGAGTGAAAACATCGATGTCGATGTGCATCGATGTTTTTAAAATGAAACATCGATGTTGGTTGATACATCGGGTTCGAAACATCGATGCATCGAAGTATGTCCCATGGTTTAAAACGTTCAATTTAAAAAAAAAAAAAAAAAAAAAAAGAGTTTCTTAGCTAAATAAAGGTGATTTATTCTTAAAAACATGTGCTTTCATAGCAGTCTTTTCAGTTTCATAGCAATTTTTAACTTAAAAAGAAACAAAACAAATAAATACTTATACTTCCGTAGCAGTCTTTAACTTAAAAAGTATTTATAAAGTATAAATTTGCTTACTTTGGCATTGCAAACACTGTTCATAAATAAACGCACACTCGTCATACAAAAATAGCGTATTGAAGATGAGACAACTAACGATAAATACGCAAAATTGTGAAATTAAGCCGATGTTTTTCAAAACATCGATGCATCGCCATGAAACATCGATGAATCGACATCTCCAAAAACATCGGAAAACATCGGGAAACATCGCCAAAAAAACATCGATGTTCGATGCATCGATGTTTTCTTACATCACTACTAAGCACTGATTTAGTTCGCTCACTAAAGTGAATGGTTCAATCGAACTTAATCTGAACGATTTTCGATACAACTGCAGCAAAACAAATAGGAAAGTTTTTGTTGAAAGCTAAACGACAGCTGTAAATTGTTTGTGTGTGCCACGTTGAAAATAGTTTAAGAACCGCCTTCAAGCTGTTTAACTTACCGCAAATCTACAACCAGACCACAGCGGACTTCACTCGTCCCAGCAGCAGCAGTAGCAAAATGACCGTATGTGACACTATCTGCGTTACTTTGTGCAAGTAACATCTTTTAATAAGCAATTATTCTATTTATTTTGTTAAGGTGCATGAATTTAAAGTGGAAATGACTTGCGGCGGCTGTGCCAGTTCCGTAGAAAAGGTCTTAGGCAAATTAGGCGGTAAGTACAACGCATGTGTATGTATATAGATATGCATTAGTGTGTGTGTCCAAACTGTTATAGTTTGAGTTTGGAGGGCGCTTAACTTAAGTATTTTAATACATAAATAAATATTGGAGAATTCGCAGTCCACCTTATCAGGCGTCGGTTATTATTGTTTAGTTGTGGTTGCCAACAAAAAACGTTTGTTTTTTCTATGTTTTTTACAGATAAGGTGGAAAAAGTGAATGTCAATCTGGACGAAAAAACCGTAACCGTTACCTCAAACTTATCGGCCGACGAACTGTTGGAGCAGTTGCGCAAGTCGGGGAAGGCGGTTTCATATGTCGGTGTGAAGAAATGAGACGAGTTTCTCAGCAAGTTTCAGAAATACGGCAAACTGAAACTTGAAGTCTAATCGATGGATACCCCGCAAAGGATTCACACATTGTCGTGGCTGTTCATATCTAGGATCCAATCGATGAAATCATTCAAACAGACAGCGTGATGCATATAATGGTTCAATGAAAAGTGTTTTCAAAAAAATATTAGATTTAACCAAAATTATGAGATGATCTTATCTATACATTATGCCCAAATTTGCCCAAATTTTACGTAGCTCGATATTAAATTATACAGTATATTAAAAGCGTTATATACGTATATAGATTCAGAATTTAAAATTCAATTGTTTATTAACTAAGTAGAGAAATGAATTAATCAAATATTTGCTCTTATTAAAAGTATTTAGAAATATTTAAAATATATTTGCAATGTAGTTCAGCTAATTAAATAAATAAATATATGCCAATAACCTTCTTATGATCTATAATAATTATATACATGCATAATAAATGCAAATTTTAACAAATATACATATACTTAAAATACTTATAATAAATAAATCATTTGTTTCTAAAACTTCAATCAGATTGTTTATCATATATTGATTATTTGAAATTGATTCTTTTAGCCGCTCTGTCATATTGACCCAATTGTTTTACATGGCTGAGAAACGGAGGCACACCTCAGGCGGATTCCATGAAATGCGGGCACTTAGTCAAGCACGAGAATAGAGAGAAGCTGTCCCAGCGAATCAACGACAACGACAAATATCCAGCTAACGTTTGTTTAATAACAATAACAATAGAATAGAGGCTCAAGCATGTCCATAAAATGTCATAAATCTTGGGAACGGCAACCCAAAGTTATCAAAATGTATTTTGAAGCATGTTCGAGGCGTAACGAAATTATCAATCAAATGCCACAATGGCATGCAAAGAATGCAACACACACACACACACACGCACACACTACTAATTGAGTTTAGAGCTGAGTCCACAAACGGAACGTTGCCTCGGAATTTGATGTTGTCGTTGTCGTTGTTGCTGATGTTGTTGTTGCTGTTGTTGGTGTCGCTACCTGCGTTCTACCTTTGGCTTTGTTGCGGTTGCATTTTGCAGCTCGTGTTGATTTATGCCCCATGCGGCGACAAACACGAGAACGGAACCTAAACATCAAGGAACCCAGAAACAGAAACAGAATCAGAATCAGAACCAGGTCTCTTAGCCAAAAGGTCTGAGAGGAATCCGAGTACCCAAATCGGTCACTGCCTGTGCGGCTGTCACAACAAAACGTCAACAGCGCAGTCACGTCCTTGCCCCATGATTATTTTCAAGTGATGCAAGAGATTTACTGATTACGTTTCCAGCTATCTCTGCTCCTCTCTTCCTCTCCCTCTCTCTCTTTTTCTCTCTCTCTCGCACTCTTTCGGCCATCTCGCCAGCCAGTAGGTAAAAGCAAATTATTAGCGCTAATGCCATTTAAATTACCTTAGTAAAAATAACATCTGGTGCCTCTGTCCTCTGTCTGTCTGTCCGACTGTCTGTCCGACTGTCTGTCTGTCTGTCTTGCGGCCCCTGCGCATTGTCTTGCTGCATAAAAATTCCTGGCAACAATGTGGCTAATGTGTTGGCCAACTGACAGGTGTTTTACGACTTGGAAATGCTCTTATCTAATTTAGTGCTGACTATCAGATTTCCTTTTATTCTTAAATGCGTTAAAAAGTGCAGTTAAAAATATCAGATAATTTCGCATTATACTATATTAATATTAAACTTTTAGTTTTCATAGATCTTATAGTGTTAACTTATATCTTTATTTTAATTTTAATTGAAAAATATAAAAACATTTAATGGAATTGGGGGAAATTTAAATTTCCACTTAGAAAATTCCTTCTTAGTTGTACAGCTTATAATCCCATATAATTTCATATATCTGTCAGAAATTCACTTTGAAGCGAATTGCTATAATAAATTTCTACTCCACTAACGGCTGATATCCGACAATATCGGGAACTATATCATCGACTTTATGAGTTACCGCAGGAGTCGCTGCAAGGTGTTTGCGGAGATTCTACAACTGTTTGCAGTTGCCGTTGCTTCTCTCTGCAAATACTTGAGTGTTATGAATAAGTCAAGCTGTTTGCTAGCTTTAAATGTATTTTGGAACAGAAGTAAAATTAATTAAATATAAAAATAAATTAAATAAATCAATAAATAAAACTTTCTTTTTAGAGTGTATTAACTTCGTTGCACTGTCAGCGAGTGTAGTTTTTTGTTGTTGTTTTGTTTTTGGTGTTTGCACACTTGGTACATTGAAAACATTCCAAAAATCGCTGGTCAAATTCTTTGTCGCATGCTTTTCAGCAACTCTCAACTCAACCAGTTGGGCAGTTGGCTGCCCAGTTGATCAAGTGGCTGCCTGGTTCACGTTTCGGGGCATTGGCAGGAGCAGAGCATTGAGTACACGGACCGCGACTGGTTTCCACATGGCGGCAGCTTCAAGCAAGCAAAAAATAAAAAAAAAGCAACGAAAAATCGCGAAATACCGCGACCGCAGTTTGCCGCTCTTTATTGTCATAAGATTTGAAAAGAACCGACAGTCAGAACAATGGCACACTAAACTAAACTAACCTGGCCAACGGCCGAAGCAATAAATTCCAAAAAAAAGAACCAAAGTTGTGACGATGCCAACACAAATCTGAAACACGACAAGGTCGTTTCCAGCTCTCTTCCCCTTGCGATCTGTCACCCTTTGTCGCAGTTGTTGTTGAAGATTTGCCAGGCTCGGTTCATTGAACCTGCGAAGACTCCTACGCGGTGGAAGCACCAAACTAAATGTACATTTGGCCAATTGCAACTGGAAACAGTAGCCAAGATTTTTACGCCAAATGTGCAAATTGCAATGGACTTCGAGTGCTTCGCTCGATTGCTGTGCTGTGCTGTGGTAAACCTGTCGCTGCTGCCGCACCATGGACCTGGACATTCCAGGGGGTTGAGGTGAGGTTGAGCGTGTGCCAAGCCCACGACAACGAACAGCCAACAACGAACAACCAACAACCAACCATCGAGAATCGACAACGACAACGACCACGGAGCAGCGGAGTCATGGTACGTCTGGTCATAACAAGAGCAAAAATGCTAAGCGTAAATAACTCATAGATAATAATGCCATGCATTTACGAGCAAAAGCAATTGCAATGCAGCCAAAACAAAAGACTTAGGACACGAACTTGCCAAAGGAGCAAACGCAGCGGCCGAAGCAACCATCGATCGAGTCATGTAACAGACTTTGTTAGTCGCAGCCTCAGCCTCAGTCAGCGCAGCAGCAAGAGCAGCACCAGTCGAATTCGCTCAAAAACAAGATCAACTGGTTTCAACAACAACAACAAAAGGGGAAAAAGAAGTAACTAACAAAAAAAAACTCACTCAAAATGTTGAGCTCAAGACCTGTTGAGACCCAAGCGAGACCCATTGTTGGTCTATTGCGCGTGCCGAGCGCTGTAAAAATACTTTTTCCCAAAGAAGTTTCAGTTGTGTTTTTGACTTTTCGTCGTGCAGAACGATTCTTCTCAACGTGATTAACGCAACCGACGCTAAACGCAGCCGCGGGCGTTAAATGGCTGTATGTTGGCTGTATGTGTATGTGTGCGTGTGTGTGTGTCAGTGTAATATTCGCGAAAAGTTGTTTTTCGCTACAACTCATACCTATATACACAATATACATATTAATGTGCGAGTATGTGTAGCACATGCATTCTGTATACATATATAAAGTCAATTTTCCTGTTAACGAAACCTGCCAAAACTGCTGCAACAACAATATCATCAAGAACAACAACAACAAACAACATAAGTAGCATGCAACATAAGTAAATTTTTGGTGTCGAGTGCCCCCTACTCCTCTCTGTGTGTCTTTTTTTGTGCTAAATGCTAAGTATTCGTGAATATATGTATGTACACAAATATAGTAATTGTTTGCTGAGTACTCGCAGTTTTAGGTGAAAGTAAAGCAATTTTTTTAATTAATTGCACGCAAGCCTCAACCAGTCAGCAAGTAGATTTGTGTGCCAAGTTTAGACCAAGTTTCTGAAGCGGATTACTCTACATATCTGCATACTTGAGTGAGAATATATACGCTATATCGGGATAACCATTTGGATTAAAAAGCACCACTACAACAACAGCAAGAACATTTGAGCAAAAGGATTTAACTATTAAAGGTGAGTGTAAAATCTGAGACGGAAGAACAAGGAAGTGGGAGAAGGGGGGAATACAGCCAAGAAAATGATATAGAAATTAGCAAGAATTTAAGTGATTTAAAGATAAATATGTCTGCAGAGAATATATGTTCCAAATGTTTACTAATAATAATAAATTTGGAAAGAATAAAAATATTATAATAAATGTTAAATATTTTAGAAAGGCATTAAGGATTATACAAAAACTTTAAGCCATTAGGAAATGTTCTCAAAACAAGTTCGAAACTAAGTCCTCAAAAAGACACCGTTAAAAAGATTACATCTCATTGTTAACTTAAGGGAACCGTTTAATTCCCAATGTTGAATTATTTAAAAGTTGATCTTAAAGTTCTGATTTCTTTCCGAAACAGTAGTAATAACTAATGCTTAATTTAAAATCATTTGTTTAACCCAACAGCAGATCTTAAGTCGAGTAGCAAATTTGCGTTCCACACCTAGAAACGCATTACTAATGAGTTGATTCTTAGGCTAATTTAATGGTAATAATACAAAGAAATATGAATAAATTTAAGCACAGGTCAAAATTGAATAGAATTAGCCAAAATATGCAAACTTACAACGTTTTTAAAAGCCACTTCTGTGTCGCAACCCAATTCAATTTCAATTCCAATTCTTATTCCCATTTCAAGTCGAGTTCGAATTCATGTCATGCCGAGTTTTGAGTCTTTTATTTTTTGGATGACTCTTTGGCAAAACGTTTAAGCCGCCTTTTTGTCAGTAAGCAGAAAATATGTCACATATATGTATCTGATAGATACTTTTGCTATTTTGCCGTTCTGGTTTTAAGTGGCCAACAAACAAGCTCGTAAATAGCCAAATACACAAATGTATGTATGTATGTGTATTTGCATATACAACCAATGCTTAACTATTTTTATTGGCTTAAGCTTTGACGTTTGACACCTTTGTGCTTTTGTTTACGATCTCGACCAATGGGAAAGATCAGATTTTATTTTAAAGGAACAGTCTTGTAAAACATATAAACCCGTAAAACAACATGCGGGCTAATCAACCGCATTTATATATATTTTAATAATTTAATGTAGGCAGAAAAACAAATAAATACAAATACAAATCAATAGAAATTTATTAATGCGTAGATCATATATATCTTTCGTTCAAAAGATATTTCAATTCAATTTTTATTTTCGATTTTTATAATAAAAATTGAGAAATAAGTGTTATTTGTCAATTTTTATAATAAAAATTGGAAATAAAAGTTAAGCTTAAATTTGTATATAAAAATTGAAAAATAATAATTATTTTTGATTTTTATCATATAAATTAATTTTAATAATTAAAAAAATTTTTTTTATAAAAATAATAATAAAAATAATAAAAATAATAATTTTAATAAAAATAAAAGTTTATCCTGTTTTCGAATTTAGCGTTCAAAAATAACATATCTCTGTTTTTCCCACTCTTCTGGGACGCTTTTTAGTGCTTCAATTTTTTTGAAACTCATAACTATTATTTGCAGTCCCTGAACAAATGTAAAGCAAAAGCTGCCGATAGAGATAGGAATGTGTTAAAAAAAAAATGATTTCATTTTTAAAGTTTAACACTCCCTAGTTAAATTCTAAATGATTTTAAAATTTTAAGAGCTTTTCATTTGGACTTGGCAAATTAAAATTCACGTTTTGGGGTAGTAAAATTGTGCCTGTCATTTCCTTAAACTAAATTTAATTTAATAACAATAGAAACTGAATTTTTTAAAATGTCTATTCTCTTGAATAAATTCCGGAACAATATGTTTTGGAATGTTTTCAAAGCGCACAAAAATTCTTTTGTATAAAAGCCTTTGAGTCGAATTCAGATTGTAACTCGCGATTGTGGACAGCGGCAAAGCTAGGCTGAGAAAACGAGAGAGGGAGTCATACAGAGAGAGAGAGAAAGAGAGAGAAACATGAGTCGCTCGTGCCGACACACCTGAGACTTAACCCAGAGTGATTCAACAGCGAGCAGATCGAATGTCTGGCATTATTGAAACATTACGAGATCACTTTATAGGGTCGCAGTCCAAGCGAAAGGGCCACAAAGAAAAAATAGAGAATTTATACACCTTTGTCAGTTCCAATCAAAGCTCACAAGATCGAGCTAACTTTTTTAATTACCAATGGAGTCATTTGTTGTTGTCGTTGTCAGTGTTGTGTTGTCGTTGTTGTTGTTGTTGTCGGGCGTTTGATGGGCGCATAATCGAGACCGTTATGCTGTCCCTCATGCGGTTGTCACCTCACAGGGGAAAGGGGCGTGGCTCTTTGTCTATAAGCCAACTGTCCGTTAAGTGCAGCAGACCAACTTGATCTGATCTTGGATTGCATAAGCAGCCAGCTAAACATATTTTTCACTGTCAGAGATTTTGTTACTTTGTTTTTACCTTCCCGTTTTTTTTTTTGTATTTATTTTCCTTAAGCTATTTGCCCCCTCGGCTGACATCGCGCGACAGTCGAGCAGCAAAAATGCTGTTTCGGTGGCATTTTTCGTGGCCCAAAAACTTAAAAAAAAAAGAGAAGAAAAGAAAAGCACACGAATTGCTCCTACATAATTTAAATGTCAATGAGCGAAAGAGCAGACAGACAAGCAGACAGACAGACAGACAGACAGCTGAGCCCAACAGAGTGACCTAATTTCGGGGAGCCACTGTTGCCCCAGCTTGCTGCATGCAACTAAGCTCCAAAAAACAACAAAATAAAATAAAATCAGAAACACTTTCTCTTGATCGGATTCTGGGCAACTTCGAGCTGCGTCTCGTCTGGCTGCAATTAAGAGAAAATTTAATTTTGAATTTATTAAACACACCACAAAATACGAGCAGCGGAGCCACAAAATTCATTTGGCTCGTTCGTTTTCACATAAATCAAAAAATGTTGCCCTGCTCTCATGCCATAATTATTTACAGGCCATGTGGAAGATACTGGTATATAATCAAGTTCTGGCTAAAAGCAGCAGCAGCAGCAGATTCGTAATTAGCCACCTTATAGATTGGTCTTCTTTAGCGAACGATAAACAATCGCATTGTTTATTTTGTGTTCTTCTTGGCTTTTTGTTTAACATTTTCAGCACAATTATTAATCAGAACAGTCTTGTTAAAACTCAATAATTCAAGATGATATCGGAGATCTAGAAAAGGAGAATATAGGTTGGTTATATTTACATATTTAGCTATTTAAAGAGTAGTTGACTAAAAGTAATTCACAATTTAAAATGACATTCGCGAATATTATTTAAATTGACAGTAAAAATAAATGATGTATGCATTAAATCTCAGCATTAAATTATGGAAATATATGCTATGTAAAATATTATTTAAAATAAAATTTAAAATATTCCAAGAGAATTCAAAATATTCTAATAAAACCAAGTTGCAAACGCTTAAGAACTTCTTATTTTAACTAAGGATTGTAAACCTTATGATTAGGATGAAATGGATTAAAAATAAATTTGTTTGTGTATGTGCTAAATATAGTGATTCTACAGGGCTTATTCAGACTTAAAAAATGTGATGTAAAGAAAAATATTCATCACGGGAGTCATACCTTAAGACATTCTTTAAAAGTGTATACTTTTATAATTAAATTAATTATAGAGTACTGGCTGCTGAGGCCTTCGACTCTACAATTTAAAATAAAATTCGCAAATATTATTTAAATCGACAATAAAAATAAATGATGTATGAATTCGGTTCGGTTCGCAATAAAAAATTACCTTTTAATTATAAAAAGAAATGCAATATAAAATATTATTTAAAACAATATTTAAAATATTCCAAGATAATTAAAACATTATAATATAACCAAAATGCAAACGCTTAAGAACTGCTTATTTAAACTAAGGACTGTGAAAATTATGATTATGGGGAAATGGATTTAAACTAAATTTCTTTGTGTATGTCTTAAAAGTAAGTAGTTATTCAACAGGTCTTATTCAGACTTAATAAATGTGATTGTAAAAAAAAGTATTCAACACAGAATTTACCTTAAGTCATTCTTTAAAATTGTAAAAATAAAAGCTACCGTCTACATATGTATGTTCAAATTAATTAAATAGCTGCGTGTACCGCAAGTGAATTACCTCCTGTTTCCGAATGGAAAAATGAGAGAGATTCTTTTCTCATAATCAAATCGATTGATTTAGTCTCCTGCCTGGCTGCCTGAGTAGCAGAGCCATGTGAAGTCGTAATGCCGCAATCAAAGTGAAGTTACAAGAGTTGTGGCAAAGAGTCTAATATCTCAAGAGTGAATAAAAAAGGAAGGAGAAGAAAAAAAGGCAAAAAGAAACCCGTTCCATATTCAAGTGTTTGCACTAGGCTTGACAGCAAAGCGCAGCCGATGGAATTCCTTGAGAGTATCGGTTACAAAACGTTTCAATTTTTTGCTGCCTCACTGCGCCGCGTCCATTTGGAAAAAAGTAATTTTGGATCGGTTATCGTTGACCATTTGTTTGTTTTGAGCCATTTTAACACGCGCTTGCGCCCCTGGCCATAAGTGAGACCAACAAACAAACAGACAGACACACAGACAGACACAGAGACAGACAGAATAGACAGATACTTGGGTAAACTGAGCGAGCGAGGTTGAACAAAGAAATAGTGGAAAGAAATAAGATACATTTGGCACATAGTTAAGAATGTTAACCAAATTGGTTATAAATAAATCGATGATATTATTTAGATAGTAGCTGGAATCGCAATCTGCATCTGTATCTGTATCTTAAGCTTTATCAGCATCTGGGCATCTGTGTATTAATGTATCTGCGCACAAACTGCCACCGCAATATGGCTATAATGGCTTTAAATGGCTAATGACAATCGATTTGCATAAGCAACGCAATTAATCTTTGTAATAACTAGAAATCGAATTTGAATTCGAATCCGAAACCGAAACCAAAAAGACAAACACAACAAATCACAGCCAGAGGCTTGAAAATTATGTGTATGAAATTTTCAACGTGTATCTTTTAGTATGATTAATGAATGAAACCAAAAACCAAATCGAAGCGATCCGAAGCAAGCTTAAGGCCCAGCTTATCGAAGGGACTGTCTTTCATTATTCAAATGATTATTGTGGATGGGGCGTAGAAGGCCACATCTATTAGTGTCACGTCCATGCGGCTAGAACAGAGGAAGACAGAAAAGAACAGAACAGAACAGAACCCTAATAAGCGAATGAAACCTCGAATACCTCAATAACCCATTGGCGATAACACCAACGCCTGGTCAATTCTTGCTACATTGCTGCATATTAATGTGGCAAGTCAGACGCAAACAGTTAGTTCCCTGTGCGGCATATTAATTATGAAATTTCTTCTCGTATCTCCTTCGTGTGCGTGTGTGTGTGTGTGTGTTTTGTATCTTTCACGGTCTCTCTCCTCTGACTTTCTGGCCTTTCACTTTGGAATGCGGTAGCCGCAAAAAGCAGCCCATAAAGCACATAAAATAAAAAACCAAGCGGAACAAAAAAACAACAACAACAACAACACAAGCCGGTCAGTTCGGATTCCATTTAGCGGTAAGCAGTGCAATCAGATTTAGCCAAATATTTTGGCCAGCCTGTTACGCGTTCTTCACCATAAAATATAATAAATTTACTGATTTATTTGTGAAGATAATGAAAACAAACATTAAGGCATTATAATGGCTGCAATTAAATGCAGAGTTTTATTATATTCGATAAGGAACAGAACGAAAAAAGGCTTTAGTTTTCTCTTGTAATATTTGTTAGCTCAAAATAAATAAATTTTTAAGCTTTATTGTAGAATCTGCATTTAGTTTAGTCTAAAATTATTTTGCACATTTTTTAATAGTTGGATTTTCCTAAGAAGTTCTTGCCTCGTAAAACAAAATATAAAAAGACTGATAAAACGTTTATGGAATATCTTCAACAAAAATCGCAGCTCTGGCTATAAGCTGTGTAAATTGATATCATTGACTAGACAGAATCACTGCGAGATTTCACAGAGATTTCTCGATGGGTTCCCATAAATCTGCCAACAGCATCCGAGCAACTGTTGGAGCGACTAATGCCATTTAAAATGCGTCAGTTTAGCTGCCATTTATTTGGGTATCGATCGACGTTCTTTCGTTTATCGACTGTCAAAGCAAACACGCTTAATTAATGGAAGAAAAACACATAAAATATCTACGAAAACAAAAAGAAATCTCTCTAAGATGACCCCAAATAATTTTGATATCGATAAAGAGCCAACAAACGATTCAAATGCTGAGCAAATATTTAAGACACGTTTTCGTGAACTCTTGGAGTGCTCTTCGGACCCCATTAACAGCGGAAGCCCGCACAATCGAGCTCTGCTAAAATTATGAAATTCATAAGGTCGATCGCACTAAGTCATTAATCATATGAAAAAAATATAACGGATGGTTTGGCCAGACATCTGTCGAAGACTCTTTGCTTGAAATGTGTAATCATAAAATGTTGAAAAGCTAAAAACTGAAACATTGGCATTTCTTGAAAGAGTTTTTGTTTTGTGGATCCCCATAAAAGTAGAGGCGTTGGCAATGCATTCTCATTTAACAGCCATCCTAAGCTATCGAAGCATCCGTCCCCTTGGGCACTTCCGATAAGATCGCACTACTCGTACAGTGTTCAATAGAAAACAGAACACAAGACAGAACACAAGGCAGACAAAAGACAGACAATAGACAGACAGCCCTGCTATTTGCCTGAACTTGAGCATTTTTACCGGGAACGATAACACAACTAGCTACATAACAAGTTGGTGTGATGCACTTGAAAGTGCTCAACTTTATGATGCCCTGTTGCCCAAAGAAAATAATCATATATTAGGGCTCGAAATTACATGCACTGAGCGAATAAAAGTTGGTCCAACAAAGTTAGTGGATGTAGTATATTTTATAGTTTGACTTCAACAAAGCTGGTAAATTTGAAACTGAAAACAAATTTGAAATAAATCTAAAAAGAAGCTCAAAAACTATTGAAACATAACAAACAATTTGAATACAAGAAAATTGTGATGATTTTTAGTTATTTTACTGTCAGATAATTTCAGGCGACCTTTGTCAAAATTTCAAATATCACGTACACGATTAAATAGGATGAAAATTAAAATCACAGATCATTTAAAAATAGATTTTTGTTGATTTTTTTTATAATTTTAATATGAAGAAGAAGTTTAACGGGGGCTCAGCACGCGATCTGCTCATATAATTGATTTTAATTATTTGGTGAAACTTGCGCGGAAGATACACAAATTAGTTGTGCATCTAATGGCATTCTAGACTTGATTTACATATGTACATATGTTTTGCAAAAGAAAGAGAGTTGTGCTCGTAATATGCCCATTTTGATAGCTTATTGGGTGCTGGGTATAAAAAGCATTTTATAGCAGAAAAATGCCTGACATTATGGCTGGCAACAATTTCCGACGAAATGAAATCGAACGGCATTGATTGCATGCCAATGTGGCTCCAAAGTTCTTGGCTGACACCTGCAGCCAGAGCCCAGACAAGTAACCATTTATAGAGTAGCAAGACGATCAACAGACGATCAACTTTCAAGGCGAATGACGCAAGGCACGCAATGTTACCGCTCCTGCCCCCTAGCTGCCCCCTTCCGACCCCTCCTCCATAACTCCGCCTCTGTTTCTGTCTCAGGCATCGTCACAATTCTTAGTCTGAGACTCTTTGTGGCTTTCTCTGGCGACGCTGCTGCTGCGTTAATTATTATGAGCAGAGGAAGTGAAGACGACTTTGGCAGCGACTAATTGCACTCGGGTTGCTTGGCTTAATTTGTAGAATCAGCCTCAGGGACTAGACAACAAACAAACTGAATCATCTTCTGAAATCTATTTCTTTGATATCTTTTGCAGCGCCACAATATGCAACTTTAAATTGTAACAAACCATAACTCTGCTGCCAAAATGCCCACTCGCCACAATTGGGATACGGAGCGCGTGGGCGTGGCACATTTAGCAGGCGCACTAAGTCCACTTTGCATAACCGATGCCAATCATGAGATACTACGGCCAAAACCACGCAGGTAAACTTACAAATTATTTTATTTAATTCTGTTTTTATTAATTATTTATCAATAAATATTTTTGTTATCAATTAAATCAGTTTATTTTTTAAATATACTTTAGCCAAAGTAAAACGTCGCTAAACGAGAGATAGATGACGCTACTTATATTTTTTGATATTGAGGCTGCCTAAAAGTATGCTACATTTTGTTTTTGGTTGTCAAGATCTGTGGGAAATATGTTAATGTTTGTTAATTAATTTGTTTAACTTAAACTATAAACCAGCATATGAAGAACTCAGCCAAATGAATATTAAATATTTTATTATTATATATGTAGCTATGAATTATTTTTTTGCCTCATTGACTATGTATTTGTAGCACTAAATATATTTATAACAAAAGGAGAAACAAAATGTAAAGTATTAATTTATCAATAAAATAAAAAATTAAACACATAAAATTAAATTCTCTTTTTTCTAAGTTTTACTTATTTGCTTTTTTAATTTTTTTTTATATTTTAATATGTATTTTATATTTCTCATGGGAACATAATTATTTGACTTTGTAAGGAGAAGAGTATAAATGTAAGCATATCGATGCGTCGATTTAGCAAGACCTTCAGTCAGACGTCTGAAAGTATCGATACTACTTAAAGAGATAGTTTTTTCATTCTTGGTTCTTGTTTGTTATGCTTCTTTGCTGCTGTTTCCGATAGGTCTCGAGTCGAAACCAAACAATGGATACTATTTTTGGTCTTGGACACTTGCATGCACAATTGTGCACAAAAGCGTGAAGCGTCCAAAGTTGAATGGACAATAAACTTTACTTTTGTTTGTCGTTGTCGTCGTTGTTGTTCTCCTTGTTGTTGTCTTTTGGTTCTGATCTGCGACCAACTTCTATTCGGAAGTAGTACTAATACCATTACACGCAGCAATAACAACAACAACAAAAAATATGGCAAATGCCAGACTATTTTTAGGAAATCTACAGACATTTCTTGTTGTAGAAGATGATTCAGAAGAAGAAGCAGCAGCAGCAGAAGAAACGGGCACAAGACGTCTAGATATCTTTTTGAAATCGCATTGTGAAGCCGGTCAAGGTTAATTTAGGGAAAATTAATGCTAACGTTGTCAGTGTCAGACTGAAAAGAGCAAAAGATCTTCACTTGGTCAGCGGATGTGGGCCAAAAACAATATCAAACCAGCAAATAAAAAAAACTAATAATAACAACTTACTTTACGACTTGGAGCTATGAATATTTAAAAATAGCTTAGTTCTAATATTTTGCCAAGTCATCGAAAACATAAACTAATTCAATTTAATTGAAAACTCTGTAAACTGAACATACAAATAAATCAAAGCGATTTCCGACTTGATTTCTCAATCAAACAAAGCCGCAACAATTGCAGATTGAAATCTCTCCGAGCTGTGTGTGTGTGTGTGTGTGATGCATGTGCGCAACACAACACAGGAAGCCAAAATATGACTGGCATTTTGGAAACTTTTTGCATGGACAAACAATTAAACAAAAAGCAAAGGTTTCGAAATACGTGTAACAACAAACAAATGACAGTGCGAGTAGAAAGAAATTCACACAAATGAAAGTGAAAATGGCAAAATGTGAATAATTAGCTGCAAACAATAACAATAATAATAATATATACACAGCAAACGAGCTCGAATGGGAAAAATGTACTCAAAATTCGCCACACAAATTCCCCGCAGCAGCAACAACAGCAACTAATTGTATCTGTATCTGTATCTGCATCTGTCTTGTTGTTTCTGTATCTGTGGCAGCCAAGTTAGCAACAACTACAATCTACGCCAATGACAATGCCATATGCCTCGGTCTCGGCCTGGGTCTCCACTTGGCTTTGGGCTTAGGCTTCGGCTCCGGCTTCAACCTGGGCCTGGGCCTGCAGTCGAGGGCAATAAACCCCGGCATAGTTGTTACATTTTTCTATGAGGCATCTTCATGCGACGACATGAGGCAAGTGAAAATGTTGTTACCTTTTTACCTTGTGCTCGTGCCGCTGCCTCAGTCGCTGCCAACACTTTCTTTCACACAAACAGAGACTGAGACTGAGACTGAAACAGGCACATTAAAGTCAAGCGCATTGAAACCTGGTATATTATCCATACACCTAGAGAAAAAAAATGTTTTATTAAATTTGATCTATTTTTAAAAATTATCAAAGTTAGTTAAAATGTGTTTAGATTAAGTATACATATTTTATATTTATTATTTTATTGTTTAATTTTTGATAAGAAATCTACTTAAGTAAATTATATTAAAATTTAACTTAAACACACCTCAGAATTATTAGAATCATACCTAAGGCTCAGCTAAAATAGTTATATTTAAGTGTACAAATTAAAATATCAGAGCATTTTTCTCCAAGTGTATGAACGTGTGTATCTGCGAGATACTTTTAACGCTTGTCAAAATATCTAAGGCTGCAGTCAGCATTGCTGGACGCGAAAGTGTGGGAGTTGCTTGTGGCAAGCCAATGTCAGCTGTTGCCCAGTCTTTGCCACATGCCACATGCCTCATGCCACATGCTAGAGATAGAGATAGAGTCACGTCAACGTCACTCGCTTGACTAATTAAGCCGTTAAAGCCAAATGCGACCCCACGTTAAAGCCCAACGGAAGCATTGCCCCTCATCGCCTCATCCAATGACCGCAACTGCTGCTCCTCTTGCCCCCCCCCCCCCCCCTCAATGGGCAATTTAAAGCGAACGGAACAGATGCGGAAATCTTGTTAGCGCCCCAACACAATCAACGCATATGTATCCATAAATGTAAACTACAAATCAGGTGGCAAGACATCAGCAGATGTAATGATAGCTACTAAGGCATGAAATCTGATATTACATAAGAGAGTCACAGATAATAAAAGAAAAAAATAAAAGTAAAAATTCAAAAGAAAACAGCCAAGTACTGTGTACGTCTCTTGGCTGATTGCTTTGGTTTTTAGACCTTATATAAGCACTGCAATTAGCGGCATAAACAAGACATCAACAAAACATCCACAAAACATCCACAAAACATTCACAAAACATCCACAAAACTCGCAAGCCAACACACAACGAACGCACATCAAAGTCTCGACTGGTCTTTGACCCCCTTCATGTTTCCTGTTTTAGCCCATAAACAAATTATAGTTTATATTAATAATCAAAACCTTTAATGTGTCCATTGGTTTGCCAATATTTTCAGTTGCGTATAATTAACATAATAATTTAAATTAATTTAATTTAATCTAATTTAATAACCTTATTGACCTCGCATAAAACTGTCTTCATTTAGTTCACTTTTTTCTACTTTAGTTTACGACAACATATCAACTAATTACAGAATTAATTTTTTTTCTTTAACAATTTCTATCTTTCGATCAAAGTTCGTTTCTTCGAAGCAAATTGAAATTTACCTGAAGAAATTCGAGTTTTTTGTTCCCAGACTTGAAGAAGTGACTCGACGAAAAAGATTTCGGCTCAAGCAATTTATGTCAAAAGAAATGATGAAAAGTCTTGCTGTATTGCAGCAAGATCTTTAAAGTTTTTCCAAGCCACGAAATCAGGTATAATCTTAAACTTGGCCAGCCAGAACATTAACAATTAATTCTAATTATATTTATGTCTTAACGATGTTATTAATGGCCAGCAGGCAAACGAGTTATGCCCAAAGACCGAGTTCTAATGATCTACTAACTTAAAGCAAATACCGAAAACAATTTCCTGTTTAACTGACGGCATGAAAAGCGAAAGTTCCTTAAGCTTAGACTTTGTTTTGGGGCTTGGTCTCTTTCGAGTAACTGCAGCAATCTCATTAGTTGGTCAACTCAAATGACATACATACTCAATAGTTTTGGATATTATACGAGTATTGTAGGTATTACTGCAGCCCCCAAAGGGCCGGGCAAGACTAATAGGTTTTTTTTTTTGGTCTTTTGGATTTTTCTTTGAGGTTTTGGCTTTTGACTTTTTGAATTGCAGTTGCCGCCTTTGGCCAGTTTTTCCACCTTCTCTCTCTCTCCCCCTTTCTCTTTGTCTATTTATTTTCTGTCGAGTTGGTCGAGTTGTTTTATAAACACGCAAATCTTACATTAAACTTTTGCTTTTTTCGGCTCTTTTTCGTGTAATGGGTGTAAGCATATTTATAGTCTGTCATTACAATTCAGTAAATTAAACTTTTTAATGCGCAAATTGTTTCGTTCATAATTTAGTTTTTAAATAATTAACTACGCCAGTGAGTAAGTTAAGCTAGAAACCCAAAGAGTACAGAGAAGAAAGTTATTGTATAATCCAAAGTAGGTAAATAAATAGAGCCTAGACTTGACTTGACGCTAGTTTTTCCGCATTACGTGGGCGTTATTTTGTTTTCACATCTCTCCCTCTTCTCTGCTTTGATCTTTCACTGACCAAATGACCAGCTATTGGTCATAACTTTCTAATTGCGTTTTCAGTGAACATTTGGTGGTTTAGCTGCAGGCCCTAGGATGCGATTCTTTAAGCAACAAAAGAATATGGTAAAGCCGCCCAATAAAATAAAGAGAAGAGAACCTCAACGTACCGTTAGATCAACAAGATGGTCTGCCATAAATCATTAGAAGCAGGTTACGCTTTAACAATTTATCTCTGGTACACATGAAATGTATCTACAAGATGTATCTTCAACTCAACCTACGCGTGTCTGCACATGCTCAGAACACAAAACGTGATCTTGGACCTGTGCCAGAGACTCTGACTCTGCCTCAGTGTCTCTCCAGCTGCCTTTGAACAGGCAAGCGCGGAAGGAAGGAAGGAAGCCAGCAAAACGATCTGATAAGTGTCAAGATTGTATAACCTTCGAGTGTGTCCCAGGCCACAGTACTCAGCACTCGGCCCCTCGAAACAGTTGCACATAATTAAATTCCCAAAGTCAAGCCATAGAGATGAGCAGCAAGTTGGCGAATACTTTAATTTCAATGTGATAGAAAAATGATTCAGTCTGAATTTGAATATAAATATACTAAAATTATAAAATTTATTACAATATAAATAAATTAATTAAAAATAACTATGATCTCAATTCTCATATTTGTATCTCGTATTTATTACAAAAATGAACTAAATTTTAAATTTCATTTAAATTTTTATATAATTTTATAATATGAATTTAAATTATAATATGAATAAAATATTGGTGTTAAAACTAGCTGAATAAGTTATATATTAGCGTTAAAAAAACGTAGATGATTTATATCTCAGTAATTGTGATTCAAAACTTGTCACACATGAATTATTCTGAATATTATAAATATTATTAAAAATATGTATAGTAATCATAAAAATATAAATTAGGTTGATCTGGATGAAAAAGATTTTAAATTCATTAGATGGTCTTTTAAGGTGTACTTAAAAATAAAATAAAGTAATTTATACTTTTTTTTTAATACTAAGTATTTTTGGCATTATTTTAATTACATCTTTTTAAAAAAAAATTGATAAAATAGTCTGACAATAAAATAAAATGTTGTAAGCCTGTTGATTTGAATGAATAAGGTCCGTTTTTCAATGTCTAAATAATGAGTTTGATAACTATTGAAAATATATTTTGACGTAAAATGTATAGAAATTACTGTAAAATTTTAAATTATATCTTAGATACAGTTTATATGTACATTGAAAAAGCGGCCCTAAGTTTTTCCAGACACAGTGACTGAAAACTAGTATCACTTTCAATGACAGCAGCCAGAGCTGACGGGCTCTGCCCTGGAGTAAATCTCAGCCAGCTGTTGTTGTTGTTGTTGTTGGAGCTACCTGCCTCATAGTTGCTGCTGCTGCTGCTGCTGTTGTTGTTGTCAGTTGTTGTGTGTTGTCTGTTACAGTTGTGCCATTGTTTTGGTCACACAGCTGAGAAACAACAACTCACGGCAGCTGAAATTACCCAAGCCAAAGACCTGCAAGGTGGCATGGGCCCCAAAGGCCTACGCAACGTTTATACGCTCTGTGAAAAATCACGGAAAACTCAACCTCGCACACACAATGACTCGACAGCGCTGCCGACGCGACGTCAACAGCCGCAGCGCTGCCAGCGTCGACAGCGGGCAGAGAACAGCGAACAGCAGCTGGATTTTGGCTTTGAACCGCCGGCTGGCAGTTTTCAAGCTTCAGTCGAGCTTGATGTGTGAGCGCGCGTGGAGTTGAATCGGAGTCAAAGTCGAATTCGAAATCGAAATAAGCCGAGAGATTCGGAGAGACAACAAACGTTATTTGGATGCGGTTACGGAACGTTGCGCAGTTGGCGCTAGAGCAATGATAATTTATAATTTGCATAATTGTTGTTATTATTTTGTGTATTAAATTGTGTATGTCGAGTGCTCGCAATTTCAGTGCAAAGTGAAATGAAACCAAAGCGAAAAGTATATAAATATATAAATATATAAAATTTAAATTCTAATTCAACTTGCAACTGGCAACTTCATCCGCATCATCATCATCTTCAGCTTCATCATGTACTGCACCAAAGATTGCACCTGCCGCTTGTGCCGTGAGTTGCGCGATTACAAGCTGAAAAAGGCACCGCCAAAGTCAGGGGGAAAGGGAGCAGGCACACCGCCGAGTTCCCTGCTGGGTCGCATGCTAAACGAGAACTTTATATTGAGGCGACGAGGCATTTCACTGAAGAACTTTCAGCCGCAATCTCTGCGCAATAGTGAAATGTGTCAGTTGCCTCGCGATCTGCCACGCCCCGCACAAACGCCCTCGCCCACGCCCATCGAGGAGCTGCCCGACTGGGCAACTACACAGCGCAAAGGCGGCAATGCCAATGGGAATCTAGGAGATCGAGAGGTCAAACCAAATCACAAGGTGGTCATCTATTTTGGTGACTCCATGAATCGAGGACAACCAACACAGCAGCAGCCCGCAGATCCAGCAAATCTTCACTCACAGTTGCTGCAGGAGATGTGCCACAAGCTGCAGGCCAAGTCGCATCAGGAGGCGGCTGCTGTGGAGCTGGCAGCTGTGCCAGAGATGCCAGAGCTGGCGGAGGCAGTGGAGGTGGGAGGGGCGGTGACTGCGGGTGATGATGAACTACCGCCCTACATTGAGAGCGTGCAGAATGGCGTAATTAATATCAAAATTGAAGGCAATTACCGGCGTGCCAGTGCTCTGGTGGAAACGGTGGCAAAGCCAACTCTAGCTGTTGTTGGCCAAATGAAATCCGATGCTAATGACGTTGATGTTGATGATGAAGACGATGACGATGACGATGATGACAGCGACCCTGGCCACGATGCGGAGACAGCCAGTCAGACGGATTCATGCGATTGGAGCTACGTTCAGGAGTGGCGACGTGCTGCGAGACGGTAGTGAAAATACAATACATTTTTCAAATCATTTGCCATTTTATTTTCATTTTTTTTTGCCCATTTTTCACTGTTTTTGCCTCTTCTTCTTGCTGTTTTTCACTCTATCAATTGTTGTCTGGGCTCGCATTCTATAATAGTATTGTGAAAGCCACTGGAAGCGGAGGGTTTGCCCAGCCGAACAGCCGAACAGCAAGTGAAAACGGTTTTAGGAGTACCTTAATTTTCCACCTACTTTTTTGGTTCATTTGCATGCGAGTTGGCCGTAAAAGGGAAAACCTTAGGTTACATTATTGTATGCTTTAAGTTTGCTATGTATTAATTTCAACAGTCTTAAAATCAATTAAAAAAGGCATTGCGTTTTAAGCTTAAAAGTTGTTTTTTAACCTAAAGAATTATATATTTTCCAATAATTATTTGTGGCAGCTAAAAGTATGCTATAAACATTATCAGCATTTCTTACGTATTAAACGATAGAGGAAAAATTCAAAAACATTTTCTAAATATAAGTCTTGTATAAAAATAATAAAATTTTTTTAATTCTAAAAATTGAGCATAAGTTTTCTGCCAATTCACTTTATTATCAGTATATTCGTTTGGTTTAATAATAATAAATGGTTTATTTGTTGAAGACCTTAAGTTGGTACGACTTTTAAGATTTCTGAAAAATATATCAGGTTCATTTATTTTTTTCCGATAAGTGATTTCGGTAGATATCCTATTCATATTTAGCAACAAATTTCAGTATCACAGTAGATAGATACCATGTATTGCAGATAGATAAACAGATATTTCCAAGTAAACAGAATATAGAAAAGTTTTCAATTTTGACAATAGATGATATTAAGTTATTATTCTCGAAAACCACTTCAAGTCGACAGTTTTGTTCTGATTTTCTCTATAGTATTAATGTGAAGTTAAAGACAGTTAAAGTTTTAGCTAAAAAAATATTGAAATCAATTCCGACTACTGTAAGAATGTCAAGAGGTTGATGATCGTTCTATAAAGACGACAGACCATTAAATGGGAGCATGTCAATGCATTGTAAAAACAATTCAAAAACAATTCAAAAGCAATAAATCGCATTTCGCTCAACGCATTGTCAAATTGGCCGAGCAAAAGAACAATGGGCACTTTAACAAAAAATTCTCGCAAAATTCTGGGTCAATCAACAACAAACATAGGAATCAAGTTTTATATTACAGCATGAAATCAAAAATCACAATAAAAGCAAAAGATTTAACTTGAATCTTTTGGCGGCATGCAAATGAGTGGTCGTAACTGGCTTTTCATTTTCTTAACTCATTTTTTTTGGCCGAGCCCAGTTAGATGATGACGCTGATCATCGTGATGAAGACGATGATGAAGCTGAGGACAGTGCAGAAATGTGAGAACGATTGGCAACCCACTTTCAAAAACAAAAGGAAACGCTCAGCTCAGTTGAAACACAGAATGGGAAATACTCTAACAATTTAACGATCTTGAGAAAGTCAAGAGTTTACAAAATGATGTTGTCATAACTTCAGAATTATTTTGTATATTTTATAAAAGCCAATGACAAAATTAAGCCGCATTTGCATAAGAATCTTAAGTCAAGGATTATTTAAGATTGGAAGATTTCTGTTCAATACAATAGAGTTGTTTAATGAGTATTATTTTCTAGGCATTTAGCAACTTGTATCTAACGGCATCAGTAAGTGGTAATACCCCTTTTGTTCTTTAGGGTATTACGAGAGTGTGCCTCTGCTTTTAATTAGGCACCAGCTTCCAAGCTCAAGATCAACACCAGACTCAGAGCTTAGTGTGGATATATTGATTCAGATACTTTACATATGTTAATTCAAAGCTGGCCAAGTCGATTGGCAAGACAGTGCGAAAGATAAGCGGTAATAACTATGACAGATATTTGACAATCCGTTAGGCGGAGTTTGTGTGTTTTTTTAACTTGGACATTCTGAAGTTCGCTTGCGTTCTAATGAATTGCATAACAAAGTGATTTTTATTATATAAAAATATATATATAGGCCAAATATTGTTATACTTTTTGAATAGTAATTCACAGCTTGTAAGTGTTTACAAGTTTATTCAGCTTTAAAATAAAATATTGGTTTCGATAGTATTTGATTTTAAGAAATCTGCAATGAGAAATCATTTAATTTATTTATTTAACGTCGACTAAAATAAGACGATAGGAAACAAATAATTAGAATTTAGAATAAAATTAAAAAATAAGACTCAGTTTGCAGTTAATTGATTATACCCGTTACTTAAACAATAAGTAAAAAGGGTATATTGTATTCGTGGAAATGTTTGCAACAGGGAGAAGTAAGCATCTCCGACCCTATAAAGTATATATATTCTTGATCAGCATCAACAGCCGAGTCGATTTAGCCATGTCCGTCCGTCCGTCTGTCCGTCCGTGTGAGCGTCTTGATTTCAGAGACTATAACAGTGAGAGCAACCATATTTGGCACACAGATCAATTTTGTTTTAAATTTGTGCCAAGCCCCTTCCCCCCTCCGCAAATCGCGAAAAGCCACCACAGTTTTTAGAATATTGCGTATTTTTTTTGATTTAAAATAACATTATCTATTATTATAAGCTCTTATCGGCTTACCATAAGGGTAGTAATGGCTGTTTTAGGTTTCAAGCAATGTAAGTGCCTAAAAGCATGCATTGAAAAATATTTTAATACTTTTTTCTTACTTGTCTTTTCTTTATATATGTATATTTTATTCAATAAGTATCAAAAAGTTGTCTTGAAATATTTTAAGACTAACTAGAAATGATTTTGTTGTTAAATCTATAAGCTGAAGCTTAGCTGAGCATCTGACAATCAGTTGTGATGGATGATGATTTTAAAGTTACCCTATCAAATGCCGGACAGATAAATTGTACATACTCGTATCTTGGACAAAGAAATATTTCACTGCAAAGAAAAATAAATAAATAATAATATTATGATTTAAAGGAATTATTATTCACTTATTTAATTAATAATAATAATTTTTTAATTTGAAAGGATTTATTTAAATTTTAAATCTGTCATTAAAATCTAATTTAAATTAAAGCACTAATTATTAAAAATAACCAACAAATGTCCCTCTTTTATTTATTGACAGACCTACGGGAAATCTGCCGCCCAACTTCGCAGGTCAGCAGCCGCCCAGTCAGATGACGGGGCTGCCTCCAGCGCCGTTGGCGGTGCCAGTGACGCTGCAGCCGCCGCTGCAACAGTCGCACACGCCCCAGGCGGGCAACGCCGGATTGGCGGTGGCGATGGCGATGGCGACACCAGCACCTCGGGTCTTCAAGGAGCTGGCCCAGCAGCCGAGCAAGGCGCCGGTGGGCAGCAAGGCGCCGCTGCATCCGGCGGTGAGCAGTCCCCTGCCCCAGCAGCAGTTGGCCACGCCCCTGGTCACGCCCGTGGGCGCGGGTGGCAAGGGGGGCATGCCACAGCGGGCGGTGCAGGGGCCTGCCCGGCTGACCGTGCAGAGCACGCCGGTCAAGTCGCA
>OZ001354.1:17845013-17898529 GCA_963924055.1 Drosophila limbata
CATGTGGAGCATCTTTCTTTTCCGCTCTGATTTTCTGGTGAGAAGACGTCTTTTTTTGGCAATCCTGCCCACTTAAATTTTTGTTTGGCGAAAAAGGTGATATTTATTGGAAATAAAGCCTCTTACAGAGCATCCATTGTTTGCTCGTTAACAGAGCCAGCCCATATTCTTTGGCGAAGCCATCAGGCTTGGATATCCCATAGCCGGCCTAATTGTGGCCAGAGCTACCGGCATCAGCAGCAGCAGGCTGCATAAACGATCTGATTTTTGGAAAAAGTCCCAAATCGGGCAAAGGAGCCCGAGAGCCTTTCTCTGGTGCAGGTGCGACTCTCAGATTGCCAGCGGAGCGCTAGCGCACTCCCGCACTCTGCCCGAGATTCATCTTGGCCAAGGAGCTCCAACATTGTTTTCCGTGCCCACAGGAGCACCATCGCTTTAAGAAGGAAGCAAAGACGCCCAGCAGAGCCTCAGTGCTCGTGCGCGCCTCTTTTTATTCTTCACTTTTTCTTTGTGGATAAGACTGGCACTGCCAGCAGCAGCGCAGCAGTTTTCGCAGCAACAACAACAAGAACGAATTAGTGAGCAAAATTGAGCAGTGATATTAGTGGAACAAAAAACATTGTTTTCCCTGTGGTTGGCCAAAAGGCCATTGATGATCTTTTTTTACTTTTGTGCGTGTAATACCCTGTAAATTTTTATAAAAAAAATCAATTTAAAATGTGCAAAAAAATGATAAAAAAATATAAGAAATGTGCATAAAATATAAAATCTGAAAAAAAATAATAATTTGCTACAATCTTTTTAAAAAAAAAAAAAAATCATTCAAATTCATATACACAAAATATTCACAATCACACAAATTTACACACACAAACACATATCACACACACAAACACATATCACACACACACATCACACACACACATCACACACACACACACACATCCATTCACACAACAGCATTTTCGAGAAGGCCTTCGTCGACGATCTGGTGAGTTTTTTATTGCAAGTGCTCACTGTGGCTAAGGCAAATGCTCGAAAGCTTTTAGCTTTTTTGTTATTGGAGCAGGTAAGCGCTCAGCGTTGCCACATAGTTGCTGCAGCCACAGTGATCCATAAAAGTTATTGTGTTTGAAATTAAAATGAATACTGGTGTTTATTTTTGATTGCTGTGTTAACAATAAAAGTGTTGTTTAACTTAAATTGAAATATGCATAAATAATTTTGTTTAATGAATTGATATATACCCTAAAATTTTTATGGCATACGACTAAGAACATCATCACATACATTGACATACGAATAAATAAAAATAAAGTATAATAAAATACAAAATAAAAATAAAATAAAATAAGAAAATAATAAAAATAAAAATAAAACAAAAAAAAAAAGGAAACAAAACATGCAAAGAGAATAAAATGTTTCCAAACAAATAAAAAATAAATAAAAATATAAATAACTAACTTTTTTAAATAAAATATGAAATGAATTAAGAATAAAATAATAAACAAAACATGCAAAGAGAATAAAATGTTTCCAAACAAATAAAAATAAAATAAAAATAAACAAATAATAAAATAATAAATATTTTTCTGCGATGCCATAAAAATATAGGATATATATATAGATATGTATAAAAAATTAATTTAAAATTGCAACTTCGCCCTTATTCAGAAAAATAAAAAAATATTATATGCCTTTCTAAAATTTTTCTATAATTATACTATATACCCTATATATGCACACATCATTTAACTAACCCTTACAAAATTACAGCGGGTATACAAACATGCACAAGAGAAATAAAGAAATTCAATTTAAACTACCACAATTAAAATCAATGTTTACATAAGCAAAAATAATAATTATAAACCTAAAATAATTTAAATACTGAAATATCTCCGAAAAAAATAATTGTTCGCTCGCCCTTTTGAAATTATATAATGAAATCTGCTTTGAATTGATATGGCTGTGATGCCCATAAAAAAATTGTATTATCTGGAACTTCAATATCTGAATTTGAAATATATTATAATGTTTTGCTAAACCCTTTTTGTTTTCCTGATGACCTGGAGATGTAAATAAATGTAACGGAGTTGTGTATAGGTTGGGTGGGTAAAGAGCGCACGGGGCCAAATAACACCATGGACCCCCATTTTCACAAATGGAAATCGCATCAAAGAAGCTTCACCCTATTTGTTTTTTTTTCTTATAGTAAGAAGGCCCGCTTTTAGTTTTGATCAGTTTTTTTTTGTAGTTTCAGTAGGGACTCTTTAATTAAATTATATGTAGACGCAGTTAAGGACATGGCAAAAACCCACCCCACACCGAAAGAGCTAAGGTACAAGAAGGGTCCCGTCCGCTATGCTTCCTCAACTCGGCGATCTGTATGCACACTCTCGGCAAAACTTAGTGCATCAGATCAGCGGAGCATTAGTTCGTTTTTCTGAACTTTTGCAAATATTTCGCATTGGATATTACAGTGTGCCAGCACACTGGGACAAATGCTGTGAGCCCTTTACGAATGTGAGTGACAAGGGAAGATAATATAAGAACATTGAAAAATTATTACTTTTCAGACTTAAAATAAATTTGTGGATTGTGATTATAATACCAAAAAATAATGTGGACTATAACATTTGAAATACATTTTCAAAAACAATTTTTTAATTTATTATCATTTCAGTTTAAATTTAAATTTGACTTTAATTAATTTAATATTACTTTATTTTTTTTATTACTTAACTTTTACTCAAATTTGTACATTAATTTTGGTCCACTGTACTAAGTTGACACTAAGCAAATAAATAACTCTTTGTTAATTTATATTAACTAACGATTATTTTAAAGTATTTTTGGAAGAAGTTTCTTTGAAAAGTGCTTTGAAGTTTTTTAGAGGGCATCAAAGTAATAGAACATATTTTAAATATTTTGGAATATTTAGAGATATGTTTAATACTATATCTTTACAAAAATATTTTAAATTGTCCCTGTTAGGAAATACTATTTGTCCCAATTTATATTTATTGTCAAATTTCTAAAAAATTTGATCCGATTTTAAAGTCTTTAAGACAAGGCAATGGATATTTAATTAATTATTCCCTAATTGTAAGTGAAATATTTTAAACAATTTTATGTTTAATTTTTAAGTAGGCTTCTAACCTAGTTTTGATATCGTACTTTTATCTTTAGCCGCAAAACTCCTTGGTGAGTTCCTAGAAGTGTTTGACCTCAGCGAACTGCCGAAAACCCCATTAAAAGTGCTTGGCTTTCAAAGTGTTAATTTGGCTTTTGATGCACTGTGCGGCGCCTGTTTGTCATGCAGGTCAATGGTTTTTTTTTGTGTGTGCCTCAATATTTTGTTTTTTTTTTTTTGGATGGGGCTATCAAATTATTGACTGCTTTATATGCGCCGCGTTGTCGGTTTGGTCTAGAATCGCCATAGTCATGGAACCACGGGGCCAACACTGAGTATAAAAGTACAAGCTCCATATACGAAAGGCAACAAAGCGTCACAGCAAGTTAAGCGATCATGGCACGTTACCAGTTTCAGCTAATCAGTTCCATGCTGCTCCTGGCCATTGTGGTGGCCCAAACGGCGGCTGAGGCGCCTCGTCGCTTGCGTTACCAGCGACAGCGTCAACTCCTTGCCCGCCAGGAAGTGCAGCCAACGCCATATCCCTCGGCGGAGGAGCTGAAGCCCGAGGAGCCAACACTCATCTATGGCCCACCGCCATCTACGGATCTGGATGAGCTGCCCGCCGTGGAGGAGCCAGCAGTGAATAGCTTCCAGCCAGAGACCGTTGCCGATGTCGATGCCGAGGAGTTGGACACAGATGAGAACTCACTGGAGGTGACGACGCCAACAGCAGCTCGACTTCGCAGCAGCCGCCAGAGATTGGCCAAGCTGCAATTGGCCAAGAGCCAAGCCAGACGTCAGCGTCAGCGTCAACGCATCGCCCGCCTCGAGGAGTTGCCCGTTGAGGTTCCCGCCGCAGTTCCAGTTGCTGCCGCTGCCCCGACTCCTCAGTTCTACTATGTCGGTGCCCAGCAGCCCTACGTTGTGGCCTACAATGCAGCTCCGCAGCAGCTGGCCTGGTAGCCAGCACAGTTATTGATAGCTCGATGAATTGTTATTGATTATGCTTTCGACTTCTACTTCTGTTTGTCTATTAAATAATGTTAAACACAGCTTTTATATTTCGTTTACTGCTCCGTTGTTGTTTACCCAGTGTCCCTCCCTCTGCCTTCTCTCCTTCGTCGACAAATCGTTGGCCATTAACAAGCCGTTGAAGTGGAGCTCAGGAAGCCAACTTCTTTTGGCCCGGCACTTTGCATTCTTGAAAACCATTTGCCAACCATTGGATTGCCGTTGCAGAGTGTCCTTTTCTCAGCTCCTTTTGATTGTTTTGGCCTTTGTTCTAGTTGCTTGTTTGAATGCTTTCAACTTGCTTTCCCTTTTTATAAATGGTTTTGTACCCTGTACTTGCTGGAAATCACCTTAAGAAGTTTAACAAAAAAAGGTATTCTGAATATTCTCATTCATTACGATCGGATAATAAACACAGAAATTTAACCGATTCATGGATTATTTAATTTAGTTTTATACCATCTTATATCACATTAATATATGTTTATCAGGAATTAAACCCTAACCGAAACCGTAACCTTAAACCGGTAAAAACCGATTGAAACTTAAAACCGTAACTGAAACCGTGACCGATAAAAAAATTTTCATGTAACCGAAACCTTAAAACCGAAACTCTGTAAGCCGAAATAAACGTTTAGTAAACGTTTCATTTAAAAGGGTAAATTTCGGTTTTTCATAAATGCAAAAAAAAAAAATATTTTTCATTACTAATTTTGATTTTGAATTTTTACTTGTGATATTCATGATGGAATTTTTTTAGCACTGAATAAGCGCAAATAAAATAAATTTGTTAAATGAAATATTAAAATTGTTAAAATGTAACCCTTACGAAACCTTTATTCAAACCGTAACTGAAACCGATATTCGCTTCGGCTTTAATCCCTGATATTTATAAAAGCATTTTTACATTTTCCTTGTTTTTTTTCTTTTATTTACTCAAAGCATTCAGTAGATCACGTATTTAAATTAGCTAATTTACGAGCTTTTATTTTCTTAGAATACAAAGATCTTTAAAGCTCAAACCATTTGTGCTAACAAATCACTAATCTCATTATTTACCGGGATAATCCAACTACTTAGTTGTAGTACCTAGGTAACCAACTTGAAGGTTAGCTTGTGATTTAATTAGCATTTTTCCATTTCACCATTAATTTAAATGATTCACTGCGCTATTATTATAAATTTATTTGAATACAGGGTGCCCTGACCTATGTTAATACTATTTGTGTATGTGAATCTAATCAATTGTAACTGAGAACACTCTTTAAATTGTTAGATAAACTTTTCAACTACTTTACAAGTTATTATAAAAATATTACACAATAATATAAAAGAAAAGATACAATTTAAAAAGTTTGTAAATGCACAGAAGCTACTGTCAATTGATAAAAATAGATGGTAAAAATAAATTATCTTTGAATTAAATGCCCTTACGATATTAATGCGAAATAGATAACATTTGAACTTCTTTGTATTTCTTATCAGTCCAAAGCTTGTAAAAGCATGAAACAATTGGTCACCCCAAGAAAATGTATATAAAACCAAGCAAATTTTGTGACTCAGTTTAGTTTCGGTTGACTCGTGACGGAAATCGAATTGTGCCAAAATGGACGGTAAAAAGTTAAACATTGAATTTGCTGAAAATTTAGAAACCAATTATTCGGTGAGTACCCGAAAAACTGATTAGTGTTTCATATAAATAATTTAAAGTTTATTTCAAAGTGGGATCACTACGATAATCAACAGGTTCCTATAAATAATCTCGGAGCAAATAATGAAAAGGATTGCCAAATAAATGATTTAAAAGCAAAATTATCGGAACTTGAAATGAAAGCATCACTTTATGACGAGAAGGAGAATTTGTACAAGGACAAACTCAAATTTAAGGATGATCTAATTGAAGCATTAAAGTTGAACACTGGTTCAACTAAAGGTGTTAACAATGATGATAATGACTCAATGACAACTAATAACATGTTAGAGCAGCTGAAAAAGGACAATGAACAAATTAGTCTTAAAAGCAAAGATGAGGAAATCAAAAAATTAAAGCTCCAATTAAAACTGAAAGATGATAGTCTCAATAGGTGCAAAGATACAATTGAGAGAAATGTTGCCTTAATCAAAAAGTTAGATTTGATGCGTCAAAAGATAGTAAAACTTCACAACACGATCTATATTACAATGGAGTATGGAGACAAGACTTTGACGCTGCATGCTCCCAAATTGGAAAACTTTGAGCCCGTCCTGGAGAACAAAATAGCTGGACCAGGCTGGCTTGTTATCCAGCGTCGAGTCGATGGGATTACTGACTTTGAAAACGATTTGAGAAAATACTACGATGGTTTCGGCGATAACAAGGGCGACTTTTGGCTGGGCCTGGAACGAATCCACAAATTAACATCGCACCAACGACACGAACTATATGTTCATATTGTTGACTTTGATGGTAAAACTCATTATGCAAAGTATGACAACTTTGTTGTGGGCAGCAAAGATGAAAAGTATCTGCTTAAGTCATTGGGCAGATATAGTGGAAATGCCAACGATGTGATGCGATTGAATGAGAACAGATTCTTTGGCGTTGGCACCACGGTATACAAAAGTGGTTGGTGGTGGTTGGAACAGGCAACTCCCAGCTGGTAAGTAGCTAAATATGGCACTAGAATCTATTCAATTAAAGCTAACCCTTTTGTCATTTGCAGTAATCTTAATGGCAGATACTCGAAAACCATGGTTGATAATCAGGAGTATCTTTTCTGGGGACTCAAGTCGTGGGGAAATAAAGGAAATTTCATTAAATCTGTGCAAATGTTAATAAGGCCGTGGAAAGCATAGACATGACAATGATGGGACCATAAAATAGTTATGAATAAATTCTCAATTATACATTTTATTCAAATTAATTAAATCTAAAACAGTTTTAAATTGTTCTTTTTATAAATAAATAATATATACAAATTATTTTGAATATAGTATTGAGTCATGCTAAGTGATTTTTGCAAGTGCTACACATTGTCGTTTATGTAATTCGTTTATAAATATTTATTAAAGTACTATAGCTTAATTTTGCACGGCATCGTTATCGCAATCAGATCCCATGAAATCACAACTCACGTTTTTGTGTTCGAGCTCACACCAATGAACAAGTGTGTGTACCTGTGTATGATTGTCTTTAGTTAATTACTCGTAATATTTCATGAGTATTCTTCTTGGTAGCTGCAAGGCCAGTTTTAGCCCGCAAAGAAAGATCCCCGATTCTCGAGCGCATTTACATTGGGTCTGGTGCTGTTTCTGAGCGCTTCGATTGCCTGATAGTTGAGGAACCAGAATGGCCGATTATCCTCGGGCAGGGAGTTCAGATGATTCACATACTCCTGATCGCCATGCGCATCGATGGGCAGAGCATTGGAGACGGTGGGAATCCTGGTGGGAAAGCTGGCGCCACTGAGTGGAATATTTGCATCATTGCCACCAAAGCGATTGGCCACGTTAACCGCTGATGTGGATACGGCTGGCACTGGAACTGGCACTGGAACTGGCGCTGGATCCGGCACATAGGCACTGATGGGCAGGACGAGGGGCACGCCCACTGGCGGCTTTTGTGGGGCGCCGTAGGGCAAGTTAATAGTTGGCGTCTGTTGGGCCACGGACTCCTCGCCAAATCGACTGGCAATGCTCACGCCAGAAAAGTTCTCCACGGCCGTGTTCTGTGTGCCCAGATACTTGTCCTTCTGGTTGAGTCCGCCGGGCGGACGCATGCCCGCAAACGAGGGTCGCTGCGCCTGCGACAGTTCGAGTAGCGCGATAAGCATTGACACCATCAACGAATTCCTCAACATTTTACGATTGAACGATTTTACGATTTAAATATGTACTCGTATTTGCAAATTTCACTTTTATCAACCGACACGTTGCACAGCTGCGTTGTCTTGTTACTCGCTGAGACTGACTCTGAGACTGAGAGCTGAAAGCGTTCGCAAATGACTTAAATAAGCTGCCAGATGCTGTTCAACAAGCGTTTAACTGACTCAGACTCAGACACAGCGTCGAAGACGAATACGTTGGGAAATGGGAAACAATAATCCAGTTGTCGGGCTTATCAAATCGCGAGAAACCCGCGCTGACCCCTCCGATTGCTGAACGTTTTCACATTGAATCTCTCGCAATTCGGTTTGTTTGCTTATTAAAAATTTCCAATTTGTAGATTTATTTACATATGAGTACGTATATAGTATACGTTTTAAATGGCCCCTCCCTCTTCTGCTGTAATTTTCACTGTGATTATCACGTTTTTGTATTGTATAACTACGGGGTATAGCTACTGTGTGTTTAAGTTGGTATTGTGGCACAAATTAATTGGTAAGAATCTTTTATTCTCAAATGTATCTTTGAGATGCATAAATGTCTTTCACATTTAAAAATATTTTATTTAAGATTTAAATATATTTTCCGGCACAAGAAATATGCTTAAGATACAAAAAAATCTTTCAGATACAAATTAATTTTGTAACTGAAAGCACTTTAAGGGTATGCCGGCTTCGACTTGTGGCTGACAAAATTCGCAATTCTCGTTTGCCTGCGGTCAGGGAGATACCCAAGCCCAGCTGCAATCTTGCTGGGGAGGTTCGTCATCAATGTCTTGTTTCATGACGTCCCCCAACCGGTTTTGGCAGGCGGCTTAAAACAATGGACCCGAACCATTTGGGAGTAGCCAGCGCCAAAACTCGCTGTGATTCACATGACAGACAGCCAGATAGGCAGACGCACTATGGGCAAAACAGCTACATTAGCAAAATTTAATTTGAAAATAAGCGACAGAATCTGTGTGCGTGGCAGCTGTTTGGTCCTGAACCCACAATGAGACTTGCCAGCCCTATTTATGTTAACATTATTTTAATTTACATTTGCTTAACATTTTCTTTAATTGTTGGAAAATAGAACTGCTGGCGACGACACCATATTATAAACCTCCAAATAACAAACTTCAAAAACTAATAGAAATTGACTTTAAAAAATTATTGGCAGTGGGTGGTGGGCTATAAATGTGTTAAATCGGGATCGACACGAAGCATTTTTAGTAAATGCAGAAGAAGCAAAATAAACGATTTTAGTTTCGAAGAAATTGCTTATGATATGAACGCATACGAACGTTTTTTCTGGTATTTTTGAATAAAAATATATGTTCTTAATACTTTGAAAAAGTTTTTGAAAGCCTATGTTATAATGTTATAAAGCCAAAAAGAGGGCGTAAGTTAATGGCCATACTCTTGCTATTTTTATCATAAAACTAACTTTTAAGAATATTAAATCAATACAAAATATAATTCTCTTTTTCAATTTTTTTAGCTTTTTTAAATTACTTTTTCGCCAATCGTTCCAATGGGAGCTATAGTATATCATAAGTTTTAAAATAAACTGTACAATTTGTAAGACCAGAAGAAGAAACTATAAATTACAGTTGAACTTCCATAACTCGAACTTCTATAAATCGAATTTCTCTCTAACTCGAGCCAAATGAGTGACAGTTAAATTAATAAACTTAAGAAAAAGAACTCCATAAGTCGAATATCTCCATAACTCAAACCTTTTCTTTGGATAGTGGTGATTCGAGTAAGGGAAGTGCGGCTGTATTGCTCTCAGTTACGTTTGCCACTAATAAAGCGATTTTGCCCACAGTGCGACCGGCGGAATGTCTGAACGCAGCCATAGAGAGAACTTTTGTTAAGGTTTCCAAACATTTTATTTGCAATTTCATACAATCAAAATTAATATATATGCGGTGTGTCTGTGTGGGTGAGTGTGCGGGAGTACTTGTGTGTCTGTCGTCATTGGAATCGTCATGGGTTTGGGTTTGGGTTTGGGGTATGCACCGGTTCAGCATCTAGCTGTGCGACTGCCCAGCTCAGGCAGCTCGCAGGCAGATGAGTCCGGATTTAGAAGCGTCGCGCAGCGCTGAGCTTGGCCGGACGTGCCGCAGCGGAGGCGACTCGACGATAGGCAGCCGGCTGGGCACGACGCAGCTTGGCAGCCTGGCGTCTGGCGGCCACAAGACGCGCCTGCTCGGCGGGCACATCGGCGGCAGCGGGCAGATCATTGCCGGTCACATCGGGTGGGCCGTAGACCTCGTCGGGCACATTGTTGGGTGCTGGGGCAGCATCTGGTGGCCCGTAGACAGCATCGGGCGTGGGCTCAACGGCGGCAGGAGCAGCTGCCTCATCGAATGGCACCTCCGGCTTCAGCTCATCGGCCGATGGATATGGCGTCACGGCGGCGGCATCGGCATCTGTGGCCAGCTCCTGGCGGGCAAAGTAACGTGATCGTCCACGGCTCAAACGCTGTGCCGTCGAGCGCTGACGCTGCTGCTGCTGCTGAGCGTCGCCGATGGCCAAAACGCAGACGGCAATCACGAGCAGAACTTGGAACTTGGCCATGTCGATAAGAGAGATTACTGAGAAGTGTTTGTCTAGGAAACTGAAGCCGGCGACTGTTGTATTCGGCAGTCTAGCGATGCGCTTTTATACCTAGGACAGCATTGAAATTGGAATTGGAATTGGAAGTGCCTCCAATCGTCGGGCTGTTTAGTGTGCGGCGCACCGCATGCTCCATCCATGCGTGGACATCCTTTTTTGGCGCACGCTCTGACGTCGACGGCACACAAACTATTGTTTGTCTCCCTGGCCGATCGGTGCGACGGCGGCTTTATGGGCTAAAGACGTGACCTGAAAGAACTAGCAGAAGAGCTGGAAGCTCAAATTTATAGTTCCGCCATTAATCAGTCCAAAACCGGAGCGGATTGTGGATCGACTTGAGAGTCCCTTTGGATTTCTAACAAGTCCATTGAAAGCAGTAATCGAAAGTATTTTCAGAAGCTTTTTATTTATATAGCTTTATATTTGTATTGTGAAGTTTTGACCATTTTTTCAAAGTTTTTAAAACATATTCAAAAATTTAAATTATCTTAGTCATACCTGTTAAATTTCGATTAGAATTACTAATACATCAGATTATTATATAGTTCACTGTTGAAATATTTGTGACTATTTAATATCACGATTACAAAAAAATCAGAAATAATCTAAAATTTTATAATTATTCAAAAATAAAGAGAAATAATTAAAAATTAACTTTTTGAGTATTCGAATTATTTTTAATTTTTTTCTAATTATTTAGGGCTATTTAGGAAAAATCAAATTATTTTAAATTTTCACAATAAAAGTAGCCAAATCTACAAAAGCAACTAAATTCAAATCATTTAATAATTGGGCACTTTTGAAAAAGTGTTAAAAAATTGGACAATGTTGAAAAAAAACAAAATTTTCTAAATAAATAATATTTTGATGCAGAATCTAATTAGAGGTCAACCAATGATTAAGTTGATAATCCGCAATAAAATCGGTTAAGTTGTGACAAAGTTATAAATGTTTGGAATGCCAATTGCCGTATGTGAATATTCGTTTTCCTAGAAATTTAAGTTAAGAGTAACAATGTTTAAGATTTAGGTTTCAAAGTGTTAAACTGTTATTTGCTCAATAATACAATAACATAAAAAAAAAACATTTAAATAAAATTTAAAACTGGAAACTAATCAATTTATGGACTTCCTCTAAAAGTTTCTTGTAATCGGGTTTGTTTCGTTTCATTTTAAATTGATAAAATAATTTTTTGTATATATATTAAAATGGCCTTTATTGTTTTATTGAGATGAGCTCAAACAATATTGCAGGATTATATCGAATGAAATATTATACTTAGTTTGGTGTAATCTAAAGTGCTTTTGGTGGGCAAACTGAGGACATGACGTGACGTGAGCTGATACTTTGTTTAGTTAGTTAGTTAGTCATATTATAGCTAAGTGCCCTTGACGGTCACCTCCCTTCGCAGTCGTTGATCGCATAAATATCGATTATAAGTGTTTAATAAAAATTCTAACACACAAAGTACATATAACATAATGCAATTGACAACAAGTTTTCGCTTTCAATTGATGTGGCCAAGTTGTCAATGGTGTTGTTCCGACTGTTTTGTTGTTGTTTGGTTTGTTGCTCTTTTAACTTGCGTATCACGTAGGAAACGCATTTTATTTCCATAGAACATGGCGACGATTCGGACGTGGCGGACGTGGATAAGGTGGCAAGCACCAGAAAAAAACAACTTAAAAATATATACGGATATTAAAAGTAGAAAGCGTGCTTTACTACGAGATACCCTTTGATATAAATGGCAGCCTTAGAATTGCATTTATTTTAGAAGAGCACCAAATGGTAGATGGATGATTTCCTTTTCTTATGCATCATAGGTATCCAAAGTGCGTTAAGTATACGTACCGAATACCCCAAGACCGGTTTATTTGAATAAAAGAACTGTGCTTAATGGATTGATATGATCATACTGCTGATAATTATAAATATTACAATATAAGTTCGGCAATGCAAGTTTTTGTGTGTGTTACATCATTTCCCACAGAATTATAATGCCCTCCTCTGCCCATAATATTAAATAGCAGGGTATAAAAGTAAAAAATAAATCATTAAATGTGATAACCGTGCGCCTAATGATGTCTCATTTACACACCCACCTACAAATATATTAAGTACATATATACATTTATCTATATGTCTGGATATGAATTCTCCACATGGAATATATCGGAACGACTCTCGCTTTCATTGGCTGCGACTTCCCCCATCAAGACCTTAGAGAGACCGAGAACATTGTATAAAAACAGCAGACGCATCCGGTGCGCAAATCAGTTGGAATATTTATATCGCCCGACTTAGATATACAATCAGAATGCAGTGGATATTCGGAATCGTTCTGTGCCTTTGGGCATCTGGAATCGCCGAGTCGCGTCAGATTCGGATCAATCGCTATGCGGCCAGTGTGCAGGAGGATGAGGTGCAACAGGCGGAGGTCAAACTGGTGAAACCCACACCTTATCCAGCTGCTGGTTACAGACCACAGGGACGCGCCTTCTGGCTGCCGGGCGAGGAGGGATCCGGATCTGGTGCCGATCAAGTAACCACAACAACGGAGCTGACACTGGACGAGGGCATGACGAGCACAACGGAGTCACTTGACTGGAGCACGACCACAGTGCAAGCAACCACCGCGGACACTCTGGATGCCACCACAACAGTTGCACCACCACTGGTCGAATTTCGATCTGGACGCGCCTTTGCCAAGGCGCCGTATCCGGCGGCCGGGTATCGACCAAGTCGCGCTTTTCTGCTGCCCACAGAGCAGCAACAACAACAACAACAACAGCAGCAGACAGATGCTGCCACTGCAGATCCATCCCAAGCTGATGAGGGAAATGCCAATCATCCAGTTTGTGGCGTCAGCACGAATCCATTGATGCCCACACCGGAGCCAGGCTCCAAGGACGAGCCAGATGCGGAAAGTGTGGTAATCACCGCCAGTCTGGGACCAGCTGTCCTCGTTGCCAGATCGCCTGCAGCTAATGGCATCCCGGTGGCCATTCCTCTGCGCTCCCAACCCTTAATCCAGGCACCTCGTCGTGGATTCGTCTACACAACGCACGTGGAGCAGCGTTGGTAGGAGTTGGGATCAAACCTATTCAACTGTTAACATTTTGTTTAATTTCTAATTAATTTTTCTTTTCATTAAAGTCTTTGTTTTTGTTATCGAACTATTTAAAAAATAAGTATACTGTTTATTAGCTCCATGAATTGCTAAAAGTATCTAAAAGTCGACTCAATACAATAATTGTTGTAGAAAATGTTTTATTTTTAAACGGATGAACTTAAAAGGGGAGTCAAATCTTGAAGTCAAACCATTAACTATGAGAGACATATTCCGCTTTAAAATGAGTTTACTTATAGTAATTATCTAGTGTACTTTAAAGTCTACCTTCTTATATCTTTAGATCGGCCTATATATTTTTGGTATTTATATTCATTCAAGACTTTTGGGTTTTTTTTATTTCCTTCTTAGATTTGGCTATATATTTCCTCAGTCTTATTAATTTTAAGCCTTTATTTAATTCGACGCTCATATTAATTACTTGATCTTTATTAGTTTTCAAAACATTTCAACACCAAGTTTCATTAAAATTGTAGGACCAATTTTATTAGAAATATTTGGTCAGGAAAAAGGATTTTTACCAAATTTTCACCAAATATTGTTCTGCTAAGGAAATAAAATGAAATCTGATGGAATACATTTTCTAAGGAAATATTCTACAAGGATATTTGTTTTTCACTTCTATGGGCAGAAAATAGCAATTGTTTCTTTTTTATCTGCAGTCTTTGAATGAAGCAGCTAGGAAAATTAAATTCATGGAACTATACCAAGGAATCCATAATTGAGGGATAATTTCTGCAATCATCGTAATATATTATCTTATAAAAAAACCTCTTTACGAGTTAAAAGTCTAGTGACGAAAACCTTTTCATGCCCCAAAATTTCTGATATCCAATTTTGTGACGAATAATACTAAGTTTTATAAAATTTTTTAACTTGGCACACTGCTCAAAATATTGCATACCAAAAAAATAAATAATAAATTGCATACCAGTGCCTAGTGAATTCGCAGTCATAAAAATTCAAAAAAATACAAATATTATTTGTATAAAATTTCGATTTTATTTATTGTTATAATAATTGCTTAAATGTATTTTAAGATAATCATGAATAAAACATAAGAAACAAACTTTAACTTGTGGCCACAGCGATGTGAATGTGTCCTTTGGGATTGGGGGGAGAAAAGTAGAAATGGTGGGGGTGTGGAAATCAGCGGAAATTGTGCACATAATTGACAATCAGGGGATCATCGAAGCGGGTGGGCACGATTTCCACAGAATGGACCACTGGCTGCAAATGGGCATCGCTGTCAATGTGCGTGAAGCTGCCCAGCTGCAGTTCATCATGTGTGGCTGATGTGGATGCGAATGGGGATGAGGACGCGGATGTGGAGACGGATGCCAGCTCTAACCCAGTATCAAGCAGCACGTACTCCGCCTCCGGTTCGGTGAGGGCCAACTCAATAGCCACATTGTTGTTGCCAGCTGCTTGTGGCTGTTCAGCAATCGAAATTGTGGCATTGTCTGTGGCAACGGCAACGTGCGGCTCCGACGAGTCCTCCGAGGATATTGTCGCATTGATGGCAAACAGTTTTGTAGTCGCTGCTGTTGTTGTTGTTGCAACTTCGTGGTCAATTGTTGTTGTTGTTGTCTCAGTGTTATCTTGTTGCTGCTGTTCCGTTGTGGTCGACACTTTGTCCTCAGCACTGCCAGCAGCTGCACTCTCGCTCTCGTCCTGCTCCTCCAGCTGCTGTTCCACCTCAGCGGGTCGCTTCGAGGGCGTGCTCAGCAGCAGCAGCTTCGCCGACTTCTGTTGCTTCCCTCCCACTCGCACACTCAGATCCCCTTCAATTGTGCCTGGTGCAGGATCTACGCTAGCCAAGCTTTCAATTTCATCAATTTGCACACTCGCATCCTTGTCGCGACTCTCAGCCTGTGCCTGTGCCGTGACTGTGGTGCTCTCCACTGGCTCCACGGTGGTGCTAGCCATCTCCTGCTGCTCCTCCGGCCGTATGACAGCCGCCTGCAAGTTGGCCAGGCAAACAACCAATAATGTCACATATATGACAATTCTTTGACACATTTTCGAAAGTTGCGTTCTGTTTATTTGCTATTTGAATCTGCTACTAAGCGCTGACATTTGGCCACATCGCGTATTTATACACAAAAATATTCCCAGTCGATTCCCTCTCTCCCCCAAAAAAATTCCACAAAGTTCCCAACAGCAGCTGTCATAATTTTGTGTGCCCTGAAGGTGACCAAATTGACGCGCTGCTTCCGCAAAAGCCGGAAATGTAATTTCAGTGTGTGTGTGTGTTTGACTGTGTGGGTGTCTGACTGGTTGACTACTGTTTTGGCCAGTGTCTCAGTCGTGGTCATCGTGTCAACGTGGAGGCCAAAAGGCGGACATCGTTCGTTACACCTTAAACCTGCCCGTTGACCGCAATGATGGTCACCGAGTCAGCCCCAAAATCGCTTTACATTCCCCCATCCCCCTATCATCTTCCTACCCTTGCTTACTTCCTCGCTCTGTCATTGTTGTTGCTGATGAACAAAGTTTTGTGGCTGACCAGTGGCAGTTGTTGTTGCTGCCATTGCCATGGCTAACGTTGTTGGCCATGCTCAGCATGCCGGTCACGTCCACTCGGTGACTTTGTTTTCGTCTTAAATGCGAATTGAGAAAATTGAAATAAATAGCCACATGTTCTCTGAACTACAATGTATATATATATAAAATATATACGAATGCATACATATATCTATGACTACTCCTTCTGGTATACATATATATACATATATATGTCGGAAGAAAAGTCATGACCAAATCTTGTAAATAACTAAGCATCTCACAACCCTTCATCTGTTTAAGCCACTCGCAGTCGACATCAAAGTTGCATGGCTAACTAAGTTAGTTACGGCCAAGTTAACTTTTTTTTTAATATTCTACTACTTTACCTGTTATTGGATTAGATAAGAGACTTTTCGTAGACATATTCTTAACGTTCCCTTACTAAATGGGGCTGATGTTTGTTTTAAACTTCAAGATTACTCAGTGTATTTATAAAAAAACTAAGGCAAATATTTATTTTAAAATAATATGCTGATTAAAGCATTTAAAATATTATACTAACCAAAAACGATCACCATTCATTGACAGCTGTAAGAAATATTAAAAAAAAAAACATATTTTATATTTTATTTGTATTATTATATATAAGTTTATTATCGAAGATTCAACACTACTTACGTTAAAAATATTGTACGTCTTAAGTTTATGATTTTATTTGTTGATGTTCTTGGTTTCTTTCTTCTTATTAATGTTCGAGTTTCAATTTGATTTTTAACGAAATTTCTAATTTCATAAAACGAATATGTCATGTTTTATATGATGGTATTGGTATAATGTATAATAATTGCATATGATCGATCGATGTTGTACAAGTAGAGTGTGTGGGGGAGTTGCGAAATGGCATGAAAATACATATAAGTAGATGTACATATGTATTTTATAAGGTATTATTATGTATATACTCGTATAAATATATACCCAGTATGGCATGATGGATTGGATTTCGTTAATCGATATACGATATTAATATATTATGTATATATGATAGGGCCTAATACATCGAGATATGTGTGCTTCGTTTAGATACAAGATACAATTAGTTAAGTACAATTACGATAATTATTGTTCAACGTGTATTCAATGTAGATATCAGATTTAGATTTTAGATTTTAGTTTGTAGATTTTAGATATTCGATTTCGATATTAGTTTAATTTTAGATCATTTTAGATGGTATTCTTTCCCTCCTTCTTCTGCTCGTATAAAATGAATTTACTTCTACTTACAATATAAAAATTGTTTTGGTTTGTGCTTTTGTCTCTATTTGTTTTATTCCAAAAGATTCTACTTTTTTTTGCTAATCTTACAAATAGCCCATAGCCAGCGGGAAGCACGTAATGCTCACTCGGCAAACGCCAGATCCTTTCATTATGTTATGATACAAATAACACTAATTTTTAAAACATTTTAAAATTAAAAAAAAAGTTTTTATAAAGATTTTGCGTCTAATATTATTAATCAAGTAATAATGTGTTGATAAATATGTAAATATTATGTAAGAAAAATATTTAAAAGATAACGAAATCGTTTATGAATAAAAATATAAATTTTAAAACATTTTAGATATGAAATCTAATAAACATATAACTGGAAATAATATAAATTAAATAACAAACCGTTAATAAACAAATATAAGAAAACATTTTAAATTAAACAAAATCGTTTCTGAATACTTAAATAATTGTCTAACCTTCACAAAACATAAACAACAGACATATTTTTAAATATATAAAATAGAAAACAAAACATTTGTAACACAAATAAAATGTTAAATGCTCATAACGCTTGAGAGGATTACGCCCTTATAATCAGCAGCTAACTCAGCCTAGGCAATGTTATGAACCTTGGCCGAGAGGCAATTGTGTACCACAAATACAACTGGCTTTGGACAGCACTCCATGTCCAGTTCCTGCAAAGAGAGCAAAGCTGAGATTAGCTTGAAATTGATAGAGAATTGATTATGAACTTACAATTTCGCCATCATCGCCGAAATCCAAATACAACATGCGAGCTCCATCGTCCGCAGAGCCCTTCAATTTGTCAAAGGCAAATTGCCAGAGTTGGGTTTTATTGGCCACCGCCGCTGTGGGCGTGGATGAGGCGAAACCACCGCAGTCGTATAAGAAAAATCCGCGATTTATGTGCACAACCAATTGACACTGCCTGCCCTGGTACAGGCAGCGAAACGAGAACTCTCGCTGCAAATTGACCGCCTGATGGGAGCCCTGGACCAAAGCACGCGCCCACGCAGCCATATCCCGATGCGTCTCCGATCGTAGCCAATACACCAGAACTCCCCTGGCCGTGCCACAACGCACACAGAACACTGTCGTCTGCTGACCCTGTAAATGATTAGAAATCAAATATCAAATCAACAGATACGCTTTTGTATTTGGATCGAAGGTAGCTTACATTAAGTGAGGAATTGTTGCCTGCACCCGCCAAGCGTGTGGTGGCCAGAGCGTAGCTCTCCAAGGGACGACTCCATGCCTCCACAGACCAGGGTGCACTCTCGTATATCCGAAACTCGCGCTCGGTCACCGCTACAAATATGGGCAGCCATTTGTCGCTCTCATCAGAGCTTTCCGAGCTGGATCGACCGCTTGGCTGTTGTGGAGATAAAGGGATTATCCTTAGAATTGTCATAAAACGAGTTGATTTTGGGTATAAACTAAATTATTTAATTTATTTAATTCATGGAGACTTTAAAATTACTCCGACTCCTAAAATAAATGTTTGATTACATATTTTTCAGAATTTTAATATTTTTATATTTTACATTAGCTTAATTTTGAAAAATTATTATTTGAAGTGACATTTATATTTTTAAATAAATTTTCAACATAAATGTATAAGAAAATAAAATACTAAAGGAATGCCGGAAAACAGTTTTAGATTTGGCTTAGATTTCTCCATACCAAATTTTCAGTGTGCCCTGATTTTTCCCTGATTTGCTCTGGGCACACTGAAAATTTTGTACGAGAAATCTAAACCAAATCTAAAACTGTTTTCCGTAATCCCTTTACTTTTTGTCAAGTAAGTAATTTGCCAAAAAAAAATAAAAAATGTTTCTTAAGTTAAAAAAAAAAAAAGATAGTGTTAGTTTAATATATTTATTTATTTTTTTGTATATCTGGTTTTAAGAAACGCAAGAACAAGAACAAAATAAAACAATATCCGAGATTTTTAAATAGTTTCTTAAAGGTTTTTAGCTAAAATAATAATAATTGTTTTCTATACAATGAAACCAAGTTTCCAAACAAAGCCTTGGGCTTATGCGTTCCAAAAAGCACTCAACGATCCATAAGAAAAACTTGCTTCACTATTCGAGCCATCTACCCAAATCCTTATCAATATGTTGAAATCTTAACGCTTAGATATTAGGCAACACTTACCACCTCCCCGGCGACGCCGCCGCTGTTCGATGTGCCACTGCCACCGCTGGCGGCACCACTGCCGCCACCACCGCCACCGGCACTGCCGGAGCTGCCGCCTCCGCCACCGCCTCCTCCGCTGAGACGCTTGCTGAGCCAACCGATGTGTTTGAGCTCACCGATGAGATTCACCAGCGCACGGTTGGCCTCGGCCAGGGCGCGCTGCGTGCTGCTGCCCATGGCCGAGTGGAGCGCATTGAACCAGACGAGGGCTTCCGCGGAGTCGGCCGCACGGAGAATGCACGAGTGCACGCCATCCGGCGAGTGCAGCTCCAGGCAACGATTCTCTGCAATTGCCAACAAAACTTGTTAGATAACAATTGTCCTACACTTTTCTCTGATTTCAGAGTAGATCAGCGGGTTAAGAGGGTGAGGGGGAAGCAACTTACCCGGATCGATGTACTTGAGATTGCGGGCCAGATGCGTCAGCTGCAATGGAATGTAGCGCGTATCTGCACGCGGCGTTGTTTTGGGCGTCGGTGCTGGCGGAGATGTTGGCACGCCCGGACCCAGCGGGCAAAGGAATGCCCGTTGCAGTTCCCATCCCACCTCCGAAATGATGCTCGCCTTGCGAAAGTAGGGCGTTACTTCGCGCAGGAATTTAACTGCAAATACGAGACATCAAATACACAGGCATCAAATATTGCAGCACATGAATATGCATGCCAATGAGGATGTGGATGTGGTTGAGGTCTGCCCATGGCGTCACCTGTGAAGCAGCACAGGATGTGGTGGCACACACTGAGACATAGGCACACAGAGCATTCAATCAGTTCGTTCTCAACAGCATCAGCGTCAAACACAAACGTTGTGGCATAAATTCATTAGAGTTTCCGCTCCATTTTTATTCGATTTCCACATTCAAACAGCATGAGCCATGTGCACAGTGCAACCAATTGCATTGAAAAGTAATCGAATTTATTTATTTTAAACACTTAAGAAGAAGTTGTAGTGTGGGACTTACTAGTCTTGTGATTTTGATTATAGACCAATAAGCTATTATTTATTTGCAACTTATTTTAGAACACAAAAACTTAAGCTTTTCAGCGGCTTTTATTCTTTGATTAATATCCTTGAATAATTAAAAATTACTTTTCCTTTCGTATATAGATATTCTAAACAAAAGCTTTCTCTAAGTTGAAATTCACATATCGTCACTGAAACTGGGAAAAAAAATATTGCAAATCAAATGGGTTTAAAAAAAAATAAATAAAAATCGATGAATGGCATTTTTTTAGTGTGTTCATTTTAAGCACTTAAGTTCGATAAACTCATAATAACCCAACCAAAGTAATCCGAATCCAAAATGCCGAATCCTGACCTAATATAAACATATTTTTACAAAATTTAATGAGCCCCAAAATGTTAAAGCTCTAAAAACAATAATAAAAGTTTAATTTAAAATAAATGTTAAAGATAATTTGCAAAGAGATTTGCAGCTTAAGGTAACAAGACATTTTCAATGAGATGTGTGCCACTGTGCAGCATCTATGCAAATGTGGATGGCAGGTGGCACGTACCAGATATACTACGTATCTATGTGTATATGCAAGTACATATATGAATAGGTTTATATGTAGATGTTCGTCTTTGTGGATGCTTCGGATTCTATTCCGTCCACAACATTTGCACATTTGCATTTCCGTTGACGACGTCGTTGTTGTTGGTGTTGTTGTTGTTGTTGTCGCTCGAGTGATTTGAAAATTCAATTTTCACACTTAATGCCAACTGCTGTTGGTCCAGGTCTTGGGCTTGGGTCGTTTTATGCGACTCAATTCGTGTGCTTAGACCAACTAATTAGTGCAGACGGCTCCCAAGCCACCATAACTGTCAGGGAGACTCCGCCTCCATCGGCCCCATCCTTGGCCACGTTTCCTCACTAATTGCTTGGCATTTACGTGCACCAAAAGGGTTACAAAGTGGACGCCGTTGTTGTCGTTGGCTCAGCTTGGAGCTTGGAGCTTGGAGCTCAGTAAACATTTACATACAGAAATATGCAACCGACAACTAACAAACAAACAAGCGAACGAGAGAACGAGTGAAAAAAATGTTGCATACCGTCAGGCGCTGTTAAAATGTCTGGTCAACTGAAGGGGGCAAGGGAATAGCGGGTGGAGATTTGGTAAGCTTCAAGTGCACTAAAACACAAACAAAACCAAAACGCAAAAGTTTAGAAACAACAATAACAACATTAATAAGTTGTGCAAATTTTTGCATTTCAGTGTAAATAAAGTTGCAATTCCAGAAGGAAAGAAAGAAAAACAACTGCAAAATAAACAAGCAACAATAACAAACTATAAATGCTGTAAGCCAAATGTAAACTCCTATTTACATATAAAACACACATTTGTGCATATATATTACAGTTAATACATAATACTGGATTTAAAGCAACCTCACATGACCTGTAAAATTCTCATGGAAGTGAAACAATTGATTGTAGGTCACGTAAATTTCGCAAAAACAAAGAAAATTAATATTTCACTTAACGGCATTCCTTACAAATTACAGCCAATTAACAATCGACTAATTACTGGCTATAATTCAGTTAAATTTTAAATTAATTCCATATTCGTGTTTGTATGAAAGAAATCGAATTAAAATAAAACTGATGTTAAGTTAGCTTAACTTAACACTTTAGTTATAATTTAAGATTGTGTGTAATACAGGGCCCGTAACGATTATAATTTTTAAATTATAAATTATTAAATAAAACTTATTTGTTGACTTTTATCAAAAAAATTAAAAGAAAACTTTTATTTTTCGATCTAAATAAAAAAATTACAAAATAATCAATAAATTTCAATTTTTATCTAAAAATTATAATTTAACTCTTATTTTTAATTTTTATTTTAACAATTGAAAATAAAAGTTATTTTTCAATTTTTATCCCAATTTTATTATAAAAATGGAAAATAAAAATTATTCTTCAATTCAATCAATTCTTCAATAAAAGTTAAAAATAAAAATTATTCTTTAATTTTTGTTATAAAAGTTGCAAAATAAAAATTGACTGTAAATGTCTTTTGAATAGGGATAAAAATTGAAAAATAATTTTTGTTTTTAATTTTCTTTATAAAATTATTAATTTTATAAAAAAAATTAAAAATTAACTTTTATGATTGATTTTTATTTTTTTTTTTTTGATAAATACACAAGTTTATTTATGCACGCCGCATGCTACTTAAAGCACTTTCGTGGCAGGGCAAGATTTTACAAAAACAGTTATGGTACAGGTCTGGCAGGGTTTTAGTGACTCTAAACGGAAATGCTTGGCTCAGAGCTCAATTGATAGAGAAAAGGCGTAGCCTTTAACAGGATTGATTTTTATAATAAAAATTGAAAAGAACTTTTATTCTATAATTTTTAAATAAAAATTAATCCAGTTTCTCATAACTCTTATTTGCGGTCCCTGGTTTAATATAATTTAAGTGCACATTTTATAATCCTGTTTTAAATAAAATGTGAAATAAAATGGATATTGTGAATTGCATATTTTAAATAAATATTCAAAATATTTTTTAATTAAAATACCTGAAAATAGTTATATTAATTAATAATTTGCGTTATGTTAAATGCTTAATGCAGATTATTTCAGTTGAACATTTAGCAGACAAAGTCTGGCCAAAGATTACAGGTGGGCTAAAGTTTTTTACACCTTTGGCAAACTCAGGCGCCCGCATAAATCACGCCGGAAGCGAGCCAAAGTGTGCTGCCCGGAAGGAGGGCGGGGGGCGTGGCCGTGGGCGCACAAATATGATATCAAGTGCAGGCGGTTCGCTTCTCGCTTCTCGCAAATCGTGCGTTAAAACTTTGCACAAAAGTTTTTAGAGTAAAATCTCACGCGCTGCGTTGGCAGGAAGCGGGTAAAGGGAAGCGGGAGTGGATCAGGGGGGAAACAAGAACAAGAACTGTGTGTGGACTGCCAGCCCACAAAAGTATGCCAAGCTGTAAAAACCATTGCTAATGGACTTTTGGTAGGCAGGACGAAAGATGGCAGGCAGCAAGAGAGAGAGAAGGAGGGGAAAGGGAAGGAAATGGAAACCAACTGCCAACTGTTGTCGACGCCTTGTGCTTGGGCGATGAAATCTGCCGTTGACATTTGGCAGTTCGCAGAGTTTTGCTGGAATTTGTGCAACTGGACGGTTGGACGGCTAAAGTTGGCGCCCCCGAATCCCAGTTAGAGGCATAAATATACAGGCTGTGGAAGCTTATTTAAATTACAATGAGAATGGCTAAAGACGACGCCAAGTTTTGGCCAACAACTTGGTCCAAGTTGTAAATTAAAGTTCGAAGGAATGGATTCGCGTTGGCCAGCTTAAGTTGCAGCCGGAGCAGTTGTGAGTCGCTGCTCATTCGCATGGCCAAAAGGTTTTAGCCATTGCAATTCCCATTCGGTTTTGCACTGTCATTGTGTCGGCTAATGCTAATGCCTGCTTGTGCCAGTTTACGTGCTTATAGATCTGGGCCAATTTCATTTAGTGTACAGCTTAATTGAAATTATGAAAGCCTCCTCAAATGCATAATCAAATCAGCACAAAAGGCTAGTTTTAAATACTCTAAATACTCCGAGGTAGTTTGACTATGAAGGGAAATTTAATTTTAGTTTTTCTTATAAATTATATTTGAGGTAGAGTTTTTTAAGGAATGTAGTCAATAAGTTATAAAAATAAATATAAACTAAAGGCATCGCTTTTGAGTTGATTAAAATGTATTTCTCTATCTTTTTCATGCTCTTAGCAATTTTAAGTTAATTTATTAATTAATTACAGAGCTGAAAATAAATGATTTAGTTGTACTTTATAAGCATTCAATATGCAACGTCTCATATAAAAGGGTTTTTACTTATTTTTTTAAATTAATATTTTGATAAATAAATTAAAATACTAAACAAAAAAAAAAGTTCTTTCTACAAGGACAAATTTTTAAAATCTTGAATCTGACAATTTTTAAGAACAATAATAAAATAATTAAAAGTACTCTAATACGTTGAATCTAGCTAAATCTAAAGGTTTATATCTCATTCTATGTTAATAATATAAATAGCCTATTTAATTAATTCAAATCTATTCTCTTAAGTAAGTTCTACAGGGTAATTTCTAGTCGATCTCTCGAGTACTTATCATTGCTGAAGCTGCGACAACTAATCCCGTATGTTGAGTTTTCACCGATAAAACCACCCAAAATGCGATTTTACACGAGAAAGTTGAGAAAATCCCGCAAGAAATAAATGTGCGAGTCTTCCGATATTTGCAGAGTCGTAACTCTTTAACGTTAAGCTGGTCAGGGCATTCAATATGCGTTGAGAGGTGGCTTAGCTAGTTTCTCGCAATTTATGTGCTCTTAATTTTTGGGGCTGACAAAACTTTGGCGAAATGGATCAACGACGACGACGACGACATGTCGTGGAGCGGAGCGTCATCCAAAATGCGAGGCACGTTGGCGATGGCGATGACGCTGCGTACGCTGCTTAATCGTAGCCCCGTCATGGGCATGGAAACGGACGTGGACGTATACGTGATTTCAGGGCTGATGCGGGGCGTGGGAGGTTTTTTTTAAACTGAGGTTGTATCGTTATTAAAGCGACGTTAACATTGAGCTTGATGGCTCATTTGATGGGCTTCGATATGTTTTTAAATGCGCAAATATTGCGACTCGTGTCCCATTTGCATTGAGCCGGTCTGGAAAAAAAGAGTTATCGTTATCATAGCCGAAATATAAGCGGAGCTGACCTTGCGACCGTTACTGAATTCTGATGTAGAATCCCCTCCGCAAATGCGAGTACTCGATATAAAAGCGAGTGCACCCACAGCAGCCAGTCACATACCGTTACCAATTGTCTAGCGTGCAACATGAAGACATTTACCGGACTAATCCTGATGAGCCTGATGCTGGCTGCATCCATCTCAGCGTTGCCACAGCGTCGTCAGCTGAAGAGTCAACGGCAAGTTGAGCTGGTGGCAAGTACACCGTATCCGGCAGCTGGTTTCCGACCCAGAATCCCCTTCGATTTGCCCAGCGAACGACAGCCCAAGCTGGAGGAACCACTGGCCACCACGACAGCCACATCGAGCAGTGATGTGGAGGAGTTTGTCAGCACCACAACCAACGAAGTGGAGGAACAGACGGAAATCGAGGCAAGTGCACGCACTCCAGCCAGCACTTATGGTGCACCCGAGTCCAATCCGGAGGATACTGTTGAGGTGGTAGCCCAGGTGCCCGCCCAGGACTTTCAGCCACCCGTACGCGAGGCTGTGGAGGATTTTGCCGCTGTTGCCATTGATGGCGTTGCTGATGAGCAGCAGCCTGTTGCTGATCTGCCTGCCCTGGACCAATCCGTGACGCCACTGAGCGACAACGACGAGGAACTGCCTCCAACTGAAGTGGCAGCCAAGGCAGCAACGACACCAGCCAACACCTATGGTGCACCCAACACACCAGCCCGCGAGTATGGAGCACCAGAGCTGGAAGAGACCGACAACGAGCTGGAGGTAGAGGAATCTCAGGTTGAGCTGGTCGAGGAGACAGAACAAGAGCTAAGCGAAGCTGCTGCTCTCGGCTTAACCAGCGGTCGCCTGATTCTGCTGCCCATCAACGCTGCAGGCGGTCAATTCGGACGCCTCATTCTGGCCGTGGAGCAGCCCAAACAGCAACTGGGCCGCCAACGTATTCGCAGCGAACGTCTGCGCCGGATCTAAGCCCAATGCAAAGAGTGAATCATCCGACAATCGACAATTGATAATAAATATTTGCAGATAGCCTTTAAGTCTTTGTTTGTTCTCTGTCTCTGTCTCCTTCTCCGTCTCCTTCTTCGTCTCCAGCTGTTTGTTCATTGTCCGGCTGTTGCTGCACCGGAAATGGAATTGACTTGCATCAAAGTCAATCTCAAGTGCGTGTTTGCTCACATAAAAAGATGTTGTTTTAGCAAAATTGTTCTCAATGCTTCATTGCGTATTGTTTGCTTTAAACTCCTAAGCTCAATCATTTAATTGGTGCTTATTGCAATTTGTGTTCTCTCGTTTTATTTTGCATTTCCTTTCTGCTCAAAAGGGTCTGTAAAAAACAGTGCAAGCACTCCTGGTTACTCTGTCTACTGCTACTGTTAACAGATCAACTTAACATTAGCCGTCCACCGCTGTATTGACGATCGAATCTTTTCGAGTTTTTGATACACATAAATTGCTACATTTCGTTTTTTGACTTTTTAACAGCTTTTTTCGAGTTAAAAGAATTGCATTTAAAAATGTATAGAGCATCTCAGTTTCGTTGTTATTATCCTGTGCATATTTCCATCCAATTCGTAGGCATTCTACTCGCAGCAGATGAAAATGTAGTGCGTAGCATTTATTTCAATTCACACAGAGCAGTGCCAAGTGGCGTGCCACGCCCACTGGCATAGCAACTATGTATTTTGGGGCCATTTGATCAAATGGAAGGAAAACTTTTCTCATTACTCATTGCCAAGCCAAGCCAAGGCAAACAAACAAACCAAGCCAACGAACCGACGAACTGACGAAGCAACAAACCGACAGACCGACCGACCGACCAACAAAACCAACGCAACTAACGGCAGTCAACAGCTAAGAGTCAACAGGCAGAGAGAGATGGCATTGACGGGGGAGTGCGGGGCACTGTATGCGGGGGATTTATAACAGTACACAGCTGCAAGTTGCAAGAGCAACAATAGCAAGAACAACGACAACAACGACTGCGGACAGTAACTCGCATGTTGTGCTGACTAATCCCATGTATGCAGTGTATCACCTACACTGCCAGAAAAAAAGTGACAAGTTAAAAAAAATACTGAAAAAAATTAAAAAACAAAAATAACAGTCATGGAGCCAAAACTTAACTAAAACAAGGATATTAAACTAAAACTATTATTTTTTTATTTAAAATAAAAATGTATTTTAAATAAAAGCGAGAGAACACAACATTTAAAGTTACGAAAAAAGACTGTATTTTTTTTATTAAAGGGAGCTGCAGAAAAATTCGACTCTATTTATTATATTTTTGTTCTTTCTTTTACTCTTTGTTGGAATGTATTTAAAAATTCTATTTAGTTTTTTTTTGCAGTGCAAAAGCTGAGCTCTCTTCATCCAACTTTACACATAGTTTGCTTGTTAGTTTGACTCTCTCAATGGCACTTTTTAAGCACTTTCTCTCTCTCTCTCTCTATTCGCTTTATCTAGATTTTTTCTCTGGCTCTGTTTTGGGCAAATAACAATGTCAGCATTTGACATGGCTAAGGATACGCAAGGGAGAATCAAGAAAGGCAGAGGGATAAAGAAAGAAAGAGGAAGAGAAACTAGAGATGGCACTTACCTTCCAAATCCACGACACGACCTGCACGCTTCAGAGCACGCACTGCCTCATCGTGGGTGGCGTCGCGCAGCTCCTCGCCGTTAACCGTCAGAATGGCATCTCCGACGTAGAGTCCCTTGGCCTGATCGGCGGCCATGCCCCGAAATATTTTCGAGATGAGTATGGGCATGCGATTCTCGCGTCCGCCCTTTATGGATATGCCCAAGCCGTTGTTGTCCGACTTGATGATGCGCACGTGTCGCTTCTGATTGGCCACATGATCAGGTACATCGCACATGTCCAGTCCAACGCCATCCGCATTGTTATTGTTATTCAGGCAAAGATCACCATTGTCGTTGTTACCCGTTCCCGTTCCCGCACCCGATCCGGTGCCTCCCGTTCCCGTGCCATCCACTTCCGTATCCTGAACAGCCATGCCCTGCAGCGAGGCAGAGCTGGGCAACGTTCCATTCTGACCAGCGCCACCTCCGCCACTGTGATTGCTTCTGCAAGAACCAATCAAGAGTTAAAGGATACAATTTTCCTATCACCTGCTCGTGCTACTTACCCCAGGGTGCCGTTAAGGGTTGTGGATTGCCCATCGCTGGAGTGCTGTGAAGACTCACAGGACTCGTCCAGACTAATCGCCAGAAAGTCCGTTTCGAGTGTCACCATTACTCGATACCAGGAGCCGCGCACCCGCGTCTCCAAGTTGCCACAACGCATTCCCGAGGGCGACGGCGAATGTTGCTGCGGAATGGGCTGCTGTGCCGCTGGCGGGGCACGCCCCAAACTTGACGATTCCACCATGTCGCTAGCTTACAGTGGTTGTCCCACGGAACGATCTACATTGCAACTTCAGCGCCAGCTGAAATATGCAGAACAAAGATAATCTTAAGTTTTTGAATTTAAATTCTAACCGTGAATCATTTGTGATTCCTTAATATGTAACATGAACCACTGTTAAGCAGCTTATGTCCGCTGGAATCAGTGCTGCCGACTTTAATCGTTAAAAAAGGGACAGATTTGAGAACTAAATAAAAAGTAATTTAAAGAAAATATAAATAACAATGCTAAATAAATCCAAGCTTAAATGCACCCAAAAACAGAACACTATTTCAGTTTGAGCGCTTTTCTTTTATTAAAAAACGTTTAATCCTTTTGAAAACAGGACAGATCTGTCAGAAACCACTGTTCAACCATTAATGTATCAGCTTAAATCGGATAACTTTGAGCTTATGTTATGTCAATGTTAATGTTAATGTTATAACGAACAGGAAACCTGTTAATTTTTGCTAAAAACCTTTCTGGAATCAGTTCTCTTCCGTCACTGTTATAGGAAAGCGTTAAAAGTTAAAGAAGAGCAATTAATTTGGAGATATTTTATGATTTCTTTAGGGAAAAATCAAATTGTGTGCAGTTTCCTATCTTTCCCTGTCCCATTGTAAGCCTCAAGTTGTCCTTTGGTCTCTAGAGTTCCCCTGGCGTGGTTTCTGTTGGCCATAAACACCTCAATTTCCGGTGTTGGCTCTCGAGTCGTCAGCACAATATTCATTTGGACAGGCGCTTGTCAGAGGTGGAAACATTTTGGGGTTAGCAGCGGATATCAAATGAAGTGTCCGCAGGGGCAACCACAAATTTGGACAGGATAGAACGGAACAAAACAGAACAGTCACAACATTTGTCATTGTTTTGCTGGCCAAGATTTATTGCATTCCACACAACGCACACTCGCAATATGATGCGAGAAGCAGAAGAACAAGAGCAAGATGATAACAACAACAACAATTGAAACAACAAGAAGAAGGAATGCAAATGCAGCGAATTGTGCGCATCCTGTGCATCCATCGGATTCAAATTCAGAGTCAGCACAAGGAGCAACAGTCGTCAGGAGCAGGAGCTGCAATTACGCATCTTGCCGGCGCCGCGAGGGGAGTTTTTGTCTGATTTTGTTTTTGACAAGTGACTGTTCCCTCCCCCTGCCCAACTTCTCCTGCTTCCCCTCTGTCTATGTGTGTGTGTGTGTGTCTGTGTCTGGCATTTGTATGTACATTTCCGCTGACGCTTGAGCAGGAAGTAATTTTGCCACTGCAGTCGGTCTTCGTTTCTGGCTCTGCCACAGTCAGCGTTGAGTCTGTTTACTTTGCAATTTATTGTGCAACATTTGTAATTATTATTGCAATGCTGCATACTTCTCGGCGTTGCCTCTGCCTCTGCCGCTGCCCCAAGCCATCAAGCAAGACTCGCAGAAAGTTTTTGAAAAGCGCCAAGTGTGCGAATGCTTGAGACGACGACGACGAGGATGAGTATGCGGAGAAGAATGAGGGGCAAGATGCTGAAGACGTCGACGAAGATGACAACACACTCATAATTGTAAGTAAACACAAACAAATATCAGCAGCAACATTCACACAGATACATATACATATGTACGACTTCTCAAGGGACACTATCATGTGTGCCACGAGGGCAGTTTGATTAATTATAATATGTATAAATACAGTTGAACTTCCATAGCTCGAACTTCTATAACTCGCATTTCTCTCTAGCTCGGGCTAAATGAGTGGCAGTAAAATTAATAAACTTAAGAAAAATAACTATAAGTCGAATATCTCCGTAACTCGAACCTTTTCTTTGGATAATAATCATTAGAGTTGGGGAAGTTAGACTATATAATCATTCTGAATACACTAAATTACCATTTACAAAATTTACGTTCAACTTCAATCTAATCAATTTATTTTCAAAATATTTTTCATAAGCTTCCAAGCCCACATTATGATTGTATAATAAGCAATTGGTACTTTTCTGAAATTCACATTTGATTAAATTTAATAACATTATTTATAGCATACTTTTGGGAATTTTACAAAGCAAGGCTTAATTTAATTTTGCATATTTTTAATGACCAGTTTATAAAAGTGTTTAATTTTTTGAAACGAGTTTTATACTGAATATTAATAAAATTATTTCTTTGGGAATACAAATGATTAACTTTAAATAGAGTTTTAAAAAACCTTTATTTTGCATTCTATAAAATAAATCTCCATTATATGAGGGTGTTGATTATTAAATGGAAAATGTTAACTCATTCGATTCTCTCTGCTTTCATGGCAACCCTCGCTGGCCAGCATTGTTGCCACTTTCTGGCAGCCTGGCAGCTAGCCAGTTATCCATCCATCCAGGCTGCCAGCGCGCTGTGACTAATTAGACGAAGTTCGTGCAACAATTCAAAATCAAACCGAAATATTAATAGCTCAGAGGGAATACTACTAGTATAGTATGTACGTTTCCCACGCTTCCTCCCTCTACTGGGGCGATATCCTGGCCATTGTGGTGGAGTCCCCTATATTGCTACTTATTTTTTTTTCGGCTATTTTTTAGGTGCCTAATAAGCACCGGACGCCGGACGTCGTCTGCCGTCTGCGGGGCCATTTTTCATGCTGCGCTTTGGCTAATTTAATGCTAGGCGGTCATAAATTATCCAGCCCACCGAAAAGTAGGCAGCCAAAAAGTGGGGATAAAAAAAAATGAGAAAAATTGGGGAAATGCCTGGGAAATGGCAGCAGCTGCTGCAGTGGCAAACTCACACACATTTACACATACGCACACACACACACACATGCATACACATACATATTTGCAAGTTGCATTCAACTCGAAATTTTTATGCGCGCTTTTCAGTAATAACTTTTTTGTTTTTGTGTTTTTTGCCTTAAAGTTTTTCTTTGCAGTGCTTTGTGTTTTTTTTTGCTGTGCCAATTTTACACTTTTTATTTATTTTTTTTTATTTAAAATGTGTAAATGCCTGGGTGAGAGTATGTGTGAGAGAGCGTTTTTTGTATTGATATAACGCAGAGGGCGTGAGGTGGCAATAAATAAATACGCAAGCGATTGCCTTGCAGCATTTGCCTCGACACTTTGCCCCCAAAAAACTCTTCACATATCTGCAGAATATACATACATATGTATGTGTATTTGTAAGTGTGGGGGGACAAATGTGTGAGGGCGTTTTGTGGCTGCGCCATCAAAAAGTCATAAAATCATAATTTGTAAACGAGAATTTATTTCGAAATATATTTATGGGTTGCTCCTTTGCTTCAGCCGCGAGCATTCGCGGAATTTTTTATGTGTGTGTGTGTGTGTGTGTGGGCGTCGCTTCATTACAGTCATGTCTGCATGTGCCAACAACATCATGTACTCTTACCTACCGCCTCGTTATGCTGCTACCATTAATTTGTTGCCAACCTTGGCAAATGTTTTACTTCCCTCCGAGTTTCGTTCGTAATCTTTTCCCTTGACAAAACGGTTCAATTGACTTTGTGCACTCGCTTGTAACACACACTCACACACACACACACACACACTCACTAAAAAAACAGAAATTTTTAGATATATTTAGATAGTATCAAACTAAAAGTTTATACACGTGGAAAATCAAGCGACTGAATGATATTTTCTTCAACAATTGAAATATGACCAGGACAAGACATTGGCCAACGACTACTGTCTGTTTGGTTGGACTCTATTTAGGTCAGATTAAAGTAGTGAAAGATTCAATTTAACTGAAACTAACTTGAAAGGCTGCCTTTGAATGTAATAAAACTTAAATTGTTACTTGTAACATTAATAATAACTTCAAAAATTGAATATTCGCCAAAAAAAAGTGTTATCTTTTATTATAATATATTTTCTTATCTCAAAATAGCATTAATATGATATAGATATTAAAGAAAATATACATTAAATTATGTATTGCCAGCTTAAGCACGAGCTGCACTTTGTTAGATTAAACAACAATTTAATTTCGCTGATAAAACGTTGATTTAATTGCTTTCAACTAAATTGGAGAAGAGTAAGAAAAAGAATATATATTTTTTGAAAGAAAATAGAGACAGCAGATGTGCCGGGAAAATTAAATTTTCTTTTTATCTCAAGCTGCCAGCATCAAATAGTTTTGTTTAATAGTTTTCAAAGAGAGAGAGAGAGAGAGAGAGAGTTGAGAATTCCATAGAGACAAGTGTGCCCTCATATGCTGCAGGTCGCTTATAAGTATAACCCGCGTCACATTATATTTCGATAATTACACTCGCACACTCGCACACACACCACACACTCACACACATACAGGGATACACCCACACACATGCGGCGCATGGCCTTGACACCGCCAGGCAGCTGCCGCAAGCTACTTTCCACTTGCCACCACTGCCATTGGCAGTGGCAATTTCAGTGGCGGAGTTCGAGCTCTCCATGTCCATGACCAATCCCTGCCACCGTGCTATACTCGTACTTGAATTGCCGACAATCCGTGCGGTGAAGCTCTTAATCATTCTTAACAATGCCACGTTAGCGTCGACGTTGCCATTAAGCTCAGAGACCGCTCAACTGGTGGAAATCGATATGTACATATGTATATAAAACCATCACCACACTAATGATCTTTAAATACACATAGTGCACACTCACACACACACACATTGGGTATGGTTGTGTGGCTAGAAGAGTGCGAGCCGTCGGAAAATTTAGTTGAGATGATGCTTCAGTAATTTAGTTGCGGTCGTTTTGGTTTTTGCAACGAAAGCTCAATAAAAGTCAATCAAGGCAGACGATGCCCCGTTCACACTAGTTATAAAACACAGAAAATAAAGTCAATTTGAAATTCAAGTTTGTAGTTATTGTAAATTTTAGGCATGCAGAAAATAATTGTTAAATTAAGACAATAACTAAGCATTGAAATAGTCAAGAATATTAGAATAATCAAAATATTAGCTGACCGAACTTTTCTCTCCGCTTGGGATTGATTTTATTTTGGAATCACAAATTTTCTTTTGTATATGCTGCCTTTTTTTATTCTTATTTGATTTAAAAATTTTAGGAAGCTTTATAAATTCCTTAAAGTTTACAGCAAATTTTGCATAGTAGATAATTGCTTTTTCTGACATCGAAAACAATGTATAAACATTCTGTGGCTTTTAGTTTTTAATTAATCTCGGCAAAAGCTGCTTTCTCGATTTATTTATTATTTGGTGTGTTCTCAACTTGAACCAACTGCTTTTTGGGGTTTTCAGAGTAATTTGTAACCTCACAAGTGAATTATTAGTGCACAAAGCTGTATAAACTTATTTAGATAGACTAGGCATTATTTGAAAAAGTCATAATAATATTAAAAATAATGTGTGCAACATTTATCTTAGGCCTAACCCAAAACATACTGAACAAACTCCTCTCTAGGTTTAACTGAATTTATTTTATTATTACGAAATATTAAAGAGTTTTGGTTAGTTTTTTTTGCATTTACATACTTATTGAATTAATTGATAATTTATGAAAAAGTGAATTACAGTTAGGATTATTAAAGCATATTTATATGTATTCCTAATTCATAAAATGATTCATAATAATTTTGTGGACATATTTTCTGAAAATTATAAATAATAATATTATTTATAAAAGAAATTCAATAATGCTAATAATAACAAATGCGACAAAAATAATTTTCTATGCTAGTGTAAACAAAGCTGTCGTTGTTGTTGTTGTTGTTGTTGCTATGCTATCAGTTGTTGATGTTGTTGTTGTTATTATTATTGACACGTCCACCCACTCGGGTAAATCCGTTCATGTGTTTTCATATTGATATGTTATGTGGGCAACCACAAAGCCGCCACTGCGACCGATAAAAGCCAAAAGCAAACCTCTGAGATTTGCTTATTAACACACACACACACACATCCATACTGGCACACCTAATGCGGCACACACGCTGACACACACACACCAACACACACACACACTTCCCCTCATGCTGGCCTATGTCAACATACCAACCTGTGCTGAGCCTCACAAATTATTCAGCATTGATTAATTATGAAAATGCGTTTATATTGATTGTCGTATGTGTGCGTGTGTATTTTGGTCTCTGCTTAATTCCAGTGTACAGCTTGCGTGTCTGTTTATGTATATTAGTTGCACAACATGAAGAGAGAGGGAGGGAGAGGGAGAGAGGACGAAAAGCTGCCCCATAACAATTACCAAGTACTGATTGTGGACTCAACTCAATGTGGCGGCTATGTTGGGGATTATTATGTATAGCCCGTTGGCGAAATACTCCTAAGTCTTTCCCCCCCCTCACCCAGCAGTCTAACAATTGCGAGAATGCAAATCAGGCAAATGTGCCAAATGAGGCAAATGCGGCAAAAGCAACAGCAAAAGCAACGGCAACGGCGACAGCGGCGTCTCCGGGGGCGTTTGTAATCTTTGTGATGGCAGGTGGGTTGGACACATGCTTGTCAGGTGGAAGGTGGCAGCAATGGCGTCGCCTTTTTCACTTATTAATTGCCAGTGTCTTGGCATAATTTCCACTCATTTGTCTGCTGAATGCAAGTGGCTGCCATTGTTCTACAAAAGTCAAGAATCTGCTCACGTACTCAGTGCTCTAAGAACTGCAGGCACAGACGAGGGGAGGGCAGGCGGGGGTAGCATTTCAGACGAGGATGAAATGCAAAATGTGATGATGCAGCTTCATTAAGTGCAATTTAAGTGCGATATCTCTCTCTTTCCCTTTCCCTTTCCCTGGCTCTGGGTCTCGCTTCGTTGAGCTGTTGAAAGGCATGATGACAAAAGGTGCAAGAACACGGGATGCCAATGGGATGGGGCAGGTTAAGGGAAAGGTATAGTATTAGGATAGGGGCTGCATCCCCTAAGAAGCAAGAAGTAAGCACAAGAGCCAACTGAATGAGCACAAAGTTCGTATTCTCATTCCCATTCCCATTGCCATTCCCATTGCTATTATCATTTCCATTTTCATTCCCTAATGCAAGTAATTGCACGACGCTCTGATTAAGTTCGGTGGCAGCCGACGGGGGGCAGAGGGGGAGTCGCAATTTGGGTTTTTTGTCTCGCACAAAATGCTAAGCCAAAAAGCGGATTATGTCCTTTCAAATGTAATTTACACGCTGAATTTGAAAGTGACCTCAGAATTGCAAATGCTTTTAGAGCTTGCTTTACTTTACCGATAGAAACGGAGTTTATTTCTAATTTAAAATACATATAATGGCAGATAATAGGTATTACATGGGGATTAAAGTATTAAAATTCTATTACATGTGCTTTCAATTAAATATAAATAGAAATTATCAAATTTGGAGAGATTATTCCTTTAATGGAATTAATATTTAACTAGTATGAATTATTGAAGCGACAAACAGTTAGTCAAGTAATTGTTTTGACAAGTTAAATTTGCACATTTTATTATGCAAAAGATAAATTAAATTAAATTTATTTCCATTTCATTACGAATTAAAACAAGTTTACTTAATGAATTTTTATCCTGTCAAATAAGTTACGCGACATACTGTACGAGTACATTTATCTGAACTGTTGCATATTTCTATTTAAAGCGTTAAAATTAAACGCGATTATCTAGCTTTGAATATTAAATATTTCAGATATTCAGATACAATTTATTAAACTGCTGTAAGATAAGCCTAGTTTATTAAGTGTATAAAAATCTTTCATTCAAGACATTCAATTTCAAGCTACTTATGTTTATTTATGCGCCTTCATTATAGACATAATTCTAAGGATCATTAAAATAATCATCGCAGTTCTTCTTAGCTTTTGAGGGCGCAAAATGCCAAGAGGAAAAGCAGCTTGAAAGCCTCTCTCAGTAAAGAGCAAAGGAATTACAGTTATCTGTCAACACATATCGCCAAATGCATGTCAATTATGACTTAAATGCTTAACACAAAAGCCGGCAAGACGCTGGGCTAAGGGCCGCATTGTGCAGGTGGCAGAGAGAGAGAGGGGAAGATGGCAAAGTGGCAACGCCAACGCCGCTGATGATGTTGATGAATGCCGATAGTAAACGGAATTAACTTTCACGCAACATAACGACGTCGACTGCGAGAACGACAACGACAGCAGCGACGGCGACGACGACGACGCTCCAACAACTTGAATGAAAGAAAAAGCTTACGCTAATGGTTGCCGACGCCGCAGAGCACAACTGGAAAAAGCTTTCGGCAAGCGCGCGTAGTAAATGTGCGGGTGGAAGTGGTGTACGGTTGGCGGGTGGATGGGGGCAGGGGTGTGAGTACGAATGCGGCTCGTTTGACTGGTTGCGTGAGTATGTGTGAGTGTGTGCGTGTGCCTGTGGGTGGCTAGTGGAATGGGACAAGCCAAACAAACGACGCTGATGACATCGACGCAACCATTGGCAGCAGCGACGTCAGCGGCGAAGTCAGGCGTCGAACTTAAATATAAAATGTTTGTAAATTAATAAACATAACATGCCCGCCTCCTTTACATACCGTCTCAGTTCACAGTGTTTGTTGTAATTTCTAAATGCTTTTTGGCTCAACGGAAAACAATTAATGCAAAACTTGGCAGCGACTTTCAGTTGACGACGCGACGTCAGCGCATGCGCTAAAACTTGCTGCACTGAAGCATTTCAATACACACACAAATACACGTACACAAACACAATACACGATACGGTCCGTGTGTGTGTGTACTAAGGATTTTTGCTGTAAATTTTATTTATTTTATTACACTCGGCGTATTTGCTATATTTTTATGTGCTTAGCTTTTTAACCTTTTTTAATACATTAAAGCAAACATTAAAATTATCAATAACAACAGTAGCAACAATAACAATGGTAGCCAATTAGCATCTATTATTATTTCGTCTAGCGCTTTTTTTTTATTATTATTGTTTGTGTAGCACAAAAGCGACGGCGACGCGAGCTTTGGACACGCTTGAACAGCGCGCAGCAAACCCGTTACCGTTAGAAAATGAACAGCGACTGAAGCTGAAGTTGCAATGCCGACGAATACTAGCCCCAAGCGGCGCTTGTCCAAAGCTTTTACTGCCAGCATCGGCAGCAGCGTCGGCGTTGGCGTCTTTGTTGTGTTGGTGTGGGCATTTATTAAGTAGTATTGGTGTTGTTTGCCCGGCAGTAATAACAGCAAAACGCAGTTAACAGTAGACTATTAATGTGAGTAACAGTCGCTGACAGTGCTGCCACTCGCATGTAAAAGTAGGCTTGCAGTGCTGCCACAAAATTGTTATTGCAATGAATGGTAATGCTGCAAACGAACAGCTGAGCGAGTTGGGCGCCAAATTTGAAAAGCCTGCAAATTGTGATTAGATAAAATACAAATTGCATGGCTGTTTGTAAATTTTAAAGGTAACAAGCCCAAACACAGTGGTTTTAAGATGTAACTATATTATGGTTTTACTATACTAATTGTATTAATACATGTAATTTGCTTGATTTATGTGCTAATATTTTGTTGCCAATAAAAACTGTATTTATCTGCGGGTGTTAGGCCCGATTCCATTTCCCATTTCTCTGCTAACTGCATAACGCGGGTGCACGAATACCACGAATGTTATTCGAATGGGAATTCCATACAAGCGCTTTTCCAGTCTCTTCACACCCGTTGGCGCATTTTCCACAGCCATCAGATTTTGGCAAGAAAATGTGCCAATGTTGCAGCAAAAAAAAAGTTTTCCACGCATCCGACGCATTTCTCACTGCCTGGCAATATCGGTAATCATCAGCAGCAACAACAACAACAACAGCAGCAACAATAAAACGTGTTGCTGACTTGGCTGATGTTGTTGCCTGGCTGCCTGGTTGCCTGGCGGCTCTGTTGACCCGGCCTGGCCAATTATGCGCCGCGCGCCAAGTGGTGAAATCGATGAAGATGCACAAAATGCAAACGCACTCGGGCTAATGGTCAATATGGTGATGGTGATGCTGCTGCTGCTGCTGCTGCTGCTGATGGCGTCTTATGTACGATATGTGGCCCGGACAATTATGGCCAAAACAAAACAGGTGGGTTGTGGTTTGTGCTTCTGCTCCTGTCGCTTGGCCAGCAGCCTAACGAGCTGTGAACGTGATTATAACTGCTAGCCCGACATATGAAAATTATGTTCTAAATGCAATTTGGCCAAAAAAAAAACAATAACAACAACAACAATGGCCAAGACAAACAAACAGCAACCAGAAGCTGAATTCAGATTAGGCAATAGGCCAGCCCCAAAAACAACAACAACAACAGCAGCAACAATAATAACAACATCCATAAAGTGAAAATATTTGCTTTGCATTGATCTGTGGTTGTTGTTGTTGTTGTGGTTGTTGTTGTTGGCGCATTGTTTGTTAATGCCTTGGCCGGGCATGGTCAGAGCCAATAAAATATGAATTTGTCTGGCTTTTTTTCAGCTCTTTTTCTTCTTATTTTTGTTGTTGCATGTTTTGTTGCATTAGGAAGTTGGCCAGAGCATAAAGTAACGGCAAAAAATAGCCTGAAGCAGGTGGGGTTCATTGGATCAGTTTGGGTCAAAGTCAAAGTAGTCCATTGCATTTTATTGCTGCAAGCAGCAGAGAGCGGGATAGAGAGAGAGAGAGAGAGAGAAGTAGAGTTTTATTGTATGTGTGGAAATTCTGGACAAAATTCTTAAGCCTCTTTCTTGGCAAGAAATTATGGAACAGACTTAAACTGATGTCTCCACTTTATGGCCACTATTGTCTTTGAGTTCTCATCTATAGTCTGATCCTTTTATATTTATTTTTTATTAATATCACAATTAAATTTAAATAATAAATAAATAATAATAAAACACAATTGTCGTTCTGCTGTCTGTCTTGTTACTTTATACCAAGGATCATGAAGATTATATATTTTTTATATACAAATTTTGATTAATAAACTGAAAATTGGGAATTCAAATGAATTTATTTATTTCCTCAAAATTCCAAAGTCTAAGTCTAAAGATCTATTCAAATTAAATCCCTTCACAAGATACCCTTGGCAAAAAAGAATATCTCAATTTTTCTCCTACGTTTCGGGTTGGTTTTTAACTCTTATTTGCGTCTTCATTCACGCCTTATTCAATACTCAACTGTATTCTTATTTCTTGATGGAGCTCTTAATCTGGTTTTCGATCAGAGCAATTCCTTTTAAAGCCATTTTAATTATTCACAAAATTTCCAAAGTATCTTCCATAAATTCACATCATAAGCTAAAAGAATTTTATTTTACAACTTTTAACCCCTAACAACAATTTTTTCAATATATTAATTATTATTTCTACTCCTTTTGGTATGTTTGGGTTTGTTCTGTTATTCGTATTTTTAGTTATAAATTTATATGTTGTTAATAACAACTTGTTATAAAATTGTTAATTTTATTATCTCAGAAAAGAAATTCTAAAAAATTTGATTTTATGTCATTTAAAATAAAAATAATATGCAGCAAATTCTTAGCACTTTCCCTTGGCCAAATGAAGTTAAAAATTTCGCCTAAATTGCGTCATTTCATGCAAATTTCAAACTGTCGCCTTTCAGTTCTCAATTCTCAACTATTTTTCAAAAGTGGGTGTCGTTGATGTTTTTCAAAAAACAATAGGCGCATTGCGGAAACTGTTGTTGCATGCAACACACAAGCCGCAAGCAGACAATGCTCATGTGACTTGTCAACGCTTCCAAGCGGCAACAGTGCAACAACAACAACAACACGGGAACAACAACAACGACACTAAACTCCTGCTGGAAGATTTGCAAGCACTTCACAGCTTCCTAGCACACAGATCAAAGCACAAATGCCGCACAGCTGGTGTGGGAATCAGTTGCAAGCCAGGCGCTAAACGGTGGCAACCGAAAACGGCGGGAATTTTCATTGCACATACGCCCCATTGGCCCGCCTCAGTGCCGGACATGGTCCGCCCTCCTCCGCCGCCTCCAACTCCTGCTACGATGAAGCGAAAGACGAAGACGATCAATCTATTGCGGTGGAGAAGCATCGCTGGCTGGGTCACTTGTTAGGCGCCTTGGAGCGTTTTGTAAGAACATAAATCCTTCAGCTGTTTGCAACACGGCTGCCGCTGCAACTGATGCTGCCACTGCCACGGCCTGTGGATGGCATTTGAATGCGCCTCCTGCCCGCTGCCCGCTGCCCGTTGCCCGTTGCCAGAGCCAGTCTCCAGCTTCAGTCTCCAATCCCGGTTTAAGTTTTCTGCCATGGGCTGGACGGTTTTTTTATTGCCATAAGTGGCAGGTAATTATGTCGCTTACCTGATAAATTACCTTGTTGACAACGCCAGCGCTGAGCTGCAACTGCAACTGCCTTGTGGCAGCAATTTTTGGACATCAAAACTCAAACCTTTTCTCCCGTAGACTTTCCTTTTTTTTGATTGTCTCTGTGTGACAGAGATTTATTTATATTAATTCCAAAATTTGGCTTTAAATCAAATATTTTCAAAGAAAATACTTAACATTAAAAGGCAAATTTAATATTTAATATATTCAGCTATCCACGAAAGAGAAATATATTCAATTATCCAATAATTAAACTTGTAAAATACCCAAAATTAGTAAAAAAAAAATAATATTCAATAGAAATAAGTTAACTTTATACGACATGAAATTAATGAAATCTATTTTCTTTTCAGATTCCATAGAGCTTTTAATTTTTATTTATTTTGTAGTTTTAATACATATATATATTTTTTTAATTTTAGTGTTATATTTTTAATTAATAAATAAATAAATAATTATTGATCAAAGAGAATAATTTGGCATGATAATATAAAAAATATTTTTGAAATTTTTAGTCCGTTTCTAGTGACAGGGATTTATTTTTATTAATTTTATTATTAGTATTGAATAAACAAATTATATTACTATAAGTTAAGATTTGAATTTTTATTGTCATTTTAATAATGTATTTCGAGTTGTGTCGTTAAAAGAATTGTTTGAGTTCAATTTATTTAGTTAAGATAATTAAAATAAATATAAAAAAAACCTAAGCATTTAAGCGTTTCCATATAAAGACATTTTCACCCTCGCTGCAAGAGCTGATTGAAGGGGGGCGGAAGGGGGGAGGAGGGGAATACCAAGCGGCGGGCGATTGCATGTCTGTGATAAGGCGTGTGCCGCAACCGCAGCAGTTGCAACAAAGTTGGCCAAGAGTGGCGCGATCAATCGACTGCCTGAGACGAAGCTGAAGACGAAGATGGAGGTGGAAATGGAGACGAAGACGGAGAGTTGGACAGAGACGCAGAGACTGCGCTTGATATCTGTGAACACGGTAGCTAACATGCTTAAGTTTAATTAATGATAAGAAATCTGTATCTAAGGACGTTGCCGCCACGCGCTTCTCCCGACCGTAATGAGCTGATCTGGCCGGCTCGCTTTTGGCCCTGGAATTCAGGTGTGCGCTTGCAGCAGCAGCAGCAGCAGCCAAACGGGCGGCCCCAAGTTGCACGTTGCACGTTGCAAGTTGCAAGTTGCAACTGTGGCCGTGGCATCATCGCCATCGCCATCGCCTTTGGCATCGGCATCGGCATCTCAATATCATGTAGATTTTGTGCTAATGTGTAGCCTCTGCAGCTTTGCAACTGGCACTGGTTTGTGCGGCATTACGTGGCACACACAAGAGTCAATCTGTAGCTCTCATACTCGCCATTAATTAGTTGAATTTATTAGATGGCCATCTTCCCCTCCTCCTCCTCCTAGTCGTCGTTTCATACGCCTGGGAATTTTTCGAATCCCTTGCATTGCTTTTCGCACTATGAAATCGAAACGTAGCCAAAAACCGGAACGTACTAAATATACGCATCTTGCCCCTGCCACATTGAGTGGGGGGGGGGCTTCAGTTTACGATGTGACTCTGTTCATGTTCTTGGCCATCAGGTATTGGCCAACGGCCAACGGCCATCAGGCCAAATCGAATGGCACCAAATATTTTATCTACCTGCCCCTCGAGTGGCAGCTCTTGAACGGCGCTTTTTAATCCGACTTCAAGTTGCATATTAGTTGTAATAAATGGCCGATTCCGCGCATCTATTTTGTGTTGCATCCAATCTGGCATTTTATGTGCCTGTATTGACACTTGATTGCTCCACAGATTGCCTTATTAGCAATCGCACCCAACATATCGTTGTCGTAAGCGCAACTTAATTTATATGGCAACTAATCGGCGGATTAACACGAATGGACTTTAAATGGATTAGTCTAGATATAGGCTTCATAGAGATAAATAAATAATAAAGTATGTATAATAAAGGATATATAAAACCTATACTAAATTTAAACTAAAATCTGATGCTAATATTATAAATAAAAAGTACAATTAATCACAAAAGTATAGTTTGAAATTAAGGACTAAAAGGTTAAAATAGTAATAAATTAATTCTGGATACATTTCTATTTAAATAATAATTAATGTAGAAATATTTAAAGTAACACTTGAAACAATGCTTAAAAAACAAAGCAAAAATAACAATAAATTTATTACATATTTAAGATTTAATTTTAAACTTAGATTTTAGATTGAAAAGTATGAAAATATAATAAATAAAATAAGAGTTTAATACACTAACTAATTATAAACTTATTATAAAGTTAGTGTATTAAACTATTATTTCATTTATCATATTTTTATACTTATATAAAAATAATAAATTCGTTAAATATTCAAAAAAAAAGTTTGGAACTAAGATTATATAATGGCAAGTATAAGAAATTATATATGTAAGTGTAATTTGATATTTAAAACTGCTCAAAATATTTATCAATTTAATCCTTTAATCTTGTTCTTTTTTCATTAAAGTATTTTAAATAATTGCGAATTATAAAATTTCATAACTCTGTCTTATTCATGTCAAAAGTGTAACAAGTATGAATCATTTCCAGGTTGTTAAGCAATTTTCATTATGGCCACAGCAATTGTAGCCAAAATTGCGACTCATTGGCTTAATCACTTTTAATAAGTTTAAGCAAACGGCAAGAAATAAATATGTGTTGTAGTATTTTGCCATTTGATCGTTTTAATTCATTAAAATGTTTTTGCACATTTGGCCGAGAGTCCGAATCAGAGGGGGGCTGGAGAATCAGTTTCCAGATGGGAAATGTGAATTTCAACGGAGAGAAGAGGATCCCGCATAGCTCGGCTGCCCGCCAACCAATCTTTTACAGCAGCTCAATGCGGAACTCTTGGCCATGGGAGTTGGGGCAACAACACGATTTTGTCAACCTCTGAGGCGAATTTGCCGCCGCCGCTGTGGCAATTGCCTTTGTGGCAATGCCAAAAATGTGTGCCACAAGCAACCGAATAAGCTGCAGATTAACCGACGCCCAACTGTGCGAATACTTTTAACAGATAGTGTAATTCGCTAGAGACACATTTGCGTTATGTAAAACAGAATAAAATGCTTTTAATTATTAAATAAATATCATTTTAAACAAATTTAACAACAACAAAAATATTTCTGAGCATTTAGAAAAATCTGCAGTAGAAAATTCTAGTTAATTATAAAATCACGCTAGTGAAGAAATAGAATTTTAAGTTGCAAAATATTCAATACTATTTTTATTTAAAATGTTTATTATTTGATGTCTCCATAACTTTAAGATAGTTTAGATTCATTTACATATGTATTTTTTATTTTATTTCTAAATAAATGAACATTTCCAATACCTCATTAGTGATTTATCCCTTCACAAATTATGAAACTTTAAATGTTTGAAAATTACGTTGTGTTTTTAAGATCTATGAGATCAGAGTTATTGCCTTTTACAAATCGCATCCATATGCTTCAACGACAGTTGAACATTTGGCAATTAGTTGAAACCAGGCATAAATCAAATACATAGTTAATAATCAGCGGGCTGCCGTTGCTGGCTAAAACCTGTTGCCACTTGCAATGGTTAGACAAAGATGCCACAACAACAACAACAACAGGTGATCAGCATTTGAGATGCACAAACAAACAATATTTCCCCAACCCACCTACAATGCAGATTCGAGGACTTTCTGGTGCAGGTGCAACAATGTTAGCCAAAAAAGGTGGCAACCAGCTGATGAGACTCGGCGACTACGCAGATGATCTGCAATTTGAGATGGTTTGAGACGGTAGTGTGAAGCTTAAGGCACAACAGTGGACAAAATAAACAAAGTTTTTTAATTTATACAAGTTAATAGTTTTATTTACAACATGTAAATAGCCAACATAAACAAAGCCCAGACAAATATTGCTTAATTGCTAATTGTTAAATTCAATTAATTAATGTTAAAATAAGATGTACTAAGAGTTTAACTTCAAGCAATCAAATTTAGTGTCAACTTATGCAATGAGATCTGTTCATTTGTAATGATTTTTTTTACATATTTTATAGAATATATTTTTTTTATGGATACTCATTATACTAACCCATTTTCGGCCGCTGCCCGACTAGTCGAACAGCAAAATTTTTAATTTTCAGACTGTTTTTTTTTTATGTTAACCAACGTATTCAAATCCAAATGGAAAATTAAGAAAATTATAAAATCCAGAAAATTTTTACTCTGGTAATCCCATATTTAAAAATAAACAATTTATTTGAAATTTAATTTTAAAAAATATTTAAGTTTAAAAAAATGTGAATTTTAATTGATTTTTAACCTCAAATTCGGTTTTAGAAGGTCCAAATTAGCCTAGAAATGTGGTTTTTAAAATTGCATAAAGTCTTAATATTATAAATTAAGTTAGTAAGAAAAATTGAATTACAAACGGTTTTGGGCAAAATAATTTACCTTCCTGGTCAGCTTTCTCCCGATGCACAGCTTCGTATAGAAATGTAATAAAATGATAAACTAACAATAAATAAAAGATAGAAATAATTAAAATTATAAAGGCATTAAATCTCAATATCTATAAAAAAAATTAAAAAAGGTTAATTTTTTTAAAAACCATCATATTAGATCACATATTTATATGATCATAAGTAATCGAATTCCTTGTCATATTTGGCGCTATGGGCCCATTGTGCGTGGACGGAGAGGGCCTAGAGATCTTGGTAATGATGCCAAAGTGGTTTCACTTTTTTTACTTCTAAACATCTATGCATTTGGTGCGTTTATGCTGCTGCTGAGCTGCTGCTGTTGTTGCTGCTGTTGCTACTTTTGGCCCAGGCCCAACCTCTTGGCCTGCCGCAGACTATTTAACAATTTTTACTACTACTAAAAATTCCAGCAACAACAACAACAGCAACAACAACAGGCTATTGAGATCTCGTCTTTGGCTTTGAGTCGACTGTTATTTGTAATGCGGGCGTTGCAAAAAGAATCGCAGGTTGTAAAATCTGGCTAATGGCAAGTTTGTTGCAAAAGCGTTAATTAAAATACGAGTACATGCAAACAAACACATGGACAACACACCAAATGACAGCCAAACAACAACCGAACACTGCCAACAACAACAACAACAATTTAAAAACTGCATTAACTTTGTTGCCAACTTGTGCGGGACACTTTGACATTATGTGGTATACATAGAGGTACAGAATAATGGTAAGGGGCACGAGGGAAACGCGACTCTAGACTGGGTACGTTGCACTCATTGTTACACTAATTTGGTTTCATTTTGGATTGACAGTTTAGTCTATCAGCGTCCGGTAATCGTTGCAATTGTTCCCCGGTTTGGCTACCAAATCAATAATAATCCTTAATATGGAGCACACAAATGCGATCGCTACAATTCTCATAAAAGGCTCGCCACATTGACATTTAATGCCAAAATCGATTTGGTTGCATATGTGACTGCATGGGAATTACCAATATGAGCAACGATCTCTCGTGGCCAACTAAATGTTGACTCATACTCATACTCTGACTCATACTCAAATTGCAGATGCAACCGCTCAGCTTAGAATGGCGACTTTTTCAACAGCTTTGACAGCTTTCAGATGCTTTTCTTGTGGGAGCTTTTATTGCAAGCTTATCGACGTCATTGTACCGTTTTGTATGAAGAATTTGAGAAAAGGAGTGGCAAATATGTGAAAACTTAAAACAATTGCAATCTATAGAACTTGAGTGAATAAGAAAGGTAGCCTGGATGCGAGATTTGATTTTCTTTTATTGAGTATTAAATTTTTGAAAGTATGTTAAATATGACCCAAATATTTAAAATTCGACGAACGAATATCATGATAAATAGCCAACTTTATAAGCACTCAAAAAATTTAAAACGTTCTCAATTTTGTTTCGCATTACAAGAAAAACTTTAAAATAACTTTATATGTTAGTATGTGTCTCATGCGCTTTATCTAGGCTTAAAATTTTTTATTTTTTACAGAATGGAATCCGAAAAATTCTAAATTCTTCAATGAATTGCATATTGATTAACAACGATGACAAACGAATCTCATTTGATTTTTCTGTGTTTTCTATAAATATATATTCACTAAAGTAAAGAATTAAGCACATAAAGTGACCATGGAGTTGGATAAGTGCTGACAATGCTTTAGAGCTCCTTGATGTAATTCTCTATAGTAAATAAGTTGACCAAGGAGTTGAATTCAAACACATTAACAGGACATCAAATTAGTGAAAAAGAAGAAAACTAGAGTAAGGTGAAATGAAAACAATTTCCCAAACATTTTCATTTCATTTACTTCACACACTCCCAAAATAAAGTGACCATGGAGGTCTTTAGCATCAATTCCGTGTGAAATAAAGCTAGTCAAGTGATCAATAGCACAAGTCGAACGCTGTGACAGTTTAAAAGTAATTTATACACTGAGCACTAAAAGTCAATGTACGGCACAGTGACACCGACAGCTACTGCAACAGTTAGCAGCTGTGCGAGTTTGTAGTGCTTTGTAAATAGGCTATTATGGCTTAACAGCTAACTGCTGGCAGGCAGTGTAAACAAGCAGCGAAAAATGTTGCATCTACTCGGAGTGTTGTGGGGAATTGTGAGGTCCAAAGTGCGTGCATTTTCACAATGTGGAACATGAGTTTTGCATTTGGCCGTTGCCATTAAAATGAGCGCAAATTAAATGCGGGTCGGCCAAATGTTGCACACACAAAATTAGCACACACACACTCACACACACACACAAGAGTCGCTTGAAAAGGGGAAAGGGGGGAAATGGCAAAGATTTTCCATGCCTGCGCATCGTGTGTTGTACTTGAATGTTGCAAGCAAATTATGCTGGCATTGACACGCCAGACGCGCTCCAGCTTTAGCTTTAGCATCAGGTTCAGGCCACAATTCCAGCTGCGAGCTGCCGATACTGAGGTGCCACTGCCACAGCAACAACAACAACAACAACAACAACAGCAGCAACAACAGTGGCAACAGCTGTGCTGCTAACCAATAAAAACGCGCATTAGAAAGGTAGCAATTGCCTGTGGTCAAGATTAAAAATCAGAACGTGAGACATTTTACAAAATGGTCTTTGACTTTCGCTTGGACAGCTTGAAAAGTGCCTTAAAAAAGTATCCAGACCAAATGTGCTATTTATCTATTGTTGAACACCATCAGATCAGCACTTAATCTTAATCATTGTATACTTTATTCTCACTTCACTTCGCTTTTCTCTCTTCTGTTCTGATGGTGATTTAATCGGTAGTCAAAGATTGGTTAAATGTACTTGAGTTTGTTTCGACTGACGTTTCTTACAACAGTTTTATTGCTTGACATATTAGCATCTCAATAAATAATTTTTACATTGGCTTAAGATTTAAAACAAGTCTTTTTGGTGGAACTACATATTAAACTATGTTTCAAAGCTTAAATCTAAGCGAATAGAAATAAACTACAAAAAATACAAGTGTAAGACCTATTTCTCTTAATTTCCCTTGTTAAACTATCCTACTTTTTAATTAATAAATAAACATTTTCAAATGCAGAATATTTTTAATTAGAGCAAACTGCAATACTTAAATTTAGAAGCCCTATTAATTTTCCCCGTCTTGAGATCGATTAAGTTTGCTCTTTCATCATAAAATTTCCCACATTTCTCGCAATGGATGAACCCAAAACCAAAAGTTCAATAGAATTTTTGGTGTGCGATGCCGAAAGCGTATCAGAAACAAGCTGGCTAAAACAGCTAAACGGCTAAACAGCTTGGCCACAATTGTCATTGGACGTCCATTCAAATGTCACAAATTGTTTGCCAAATCGCGCATTGGACATGAAATAGTTTCGACAGTTTAATTTGCCTGCCCCAAACCGATGGGGCGATGGCAATTGTTGTTGGTGGTTCAGTGGTTTAGTGGTTTTGGTGGTTTGTCGATGACTTGGTGGCTACCATGAAACACCTACCAAATGCTATTGGCCATTATTTGAAGGCAGCGCTGTCTGTCCGTCGGCATGCAAATGCCTAAATGCCGCTTTTGATGCACTGTGAGAAAGGATAAGATTAAGGAGTAGGGATTAAACATACTTATTTTCTATTAACAAAAAATATAAGAATTCTAGGTTTTTTTTACTAGAAGTTAGGAAATATGTATATTGCAATGTATTTATGATTAGACTACACTCGAAAAAATATATAGGTTTCTTACATAATCGATAGAATAAATTTTAATCAAATGCGAGCAAAATTGTAATAAGAATTTCTAATATTTTAAAGTTATTGGAGAAAAATCTGTACTCAAAGCAAGTACTCATAGATACCAAGATTTTCTTTTAAACTTTTTAAGAAAATTCTTGACATATATTTTATGCAATTAAAATAAATCAATATCGATATACATTTAAATAATAATCTTTTTTTTTCTAAATAATATTATTAAATATTAATTTAATTTTCTGAGTGTACCTGGACTGCTTGGCGACAGTGGACGCTCTGCTGCTGCTGCTGCTGTAGCTGCAGATGCATCCAATAGATATGAGCGCGGCGATAACGTTGACATTCCACCTAAATTTATAATTTTTCACCGAGTTTTTCCCTTGTGCGCAAAAGCTTTTAATTTTTGCCGCCAATTCCGTTCACATTTGTCGTCGTCTGTCGTCGTTTTTCCAACTCTCCAGCGGATTTGTCATTTGCCCGTTGTTGGTGTTGTCTATGTTGTTGTCTTTGTTGTTGTTGTTTTTGTTGTCGTTATTGTTGTTGCCAGGCATACGAGTATTACAACTATCAGTAGCTCCGACTAGACCAGACTGTGTCTATGTCTATGTCTATGTCTACTCCAATGTTGTTGGAGTGTATTCAAAATCTGATCATTACCATAACTGATCTTGTTTTGTCATGGCGCTTCCTCCTCCTCCTCCTACCCCCAGATCCTCCTCTTAAGCTACTACTCTTTAGCTACTGTTTTTTTTTTGTTTGTGATGATTTTCTGCGGTTCATTTGAGTCACGAATTGCTCGAAATGCCTTCGATCGACTTGGACAACTTGGAGGCAAGGAAGCAACCAACCACTTGGACCTGGGACTTCAGTTGGCGTGTTCTTTTGTCCGTGATTTCATTTTGATTTGCGCCACAAAACTCTTTGCACACGACAAGAGCGTATCGTAGGTGCCCCCTTTCCCCTTTCCCCTTGCCCAAAAGCCACTGCCCCCAACCCCACCAACATCCCTCTATAAATGCTGTCATTGAATTTTAATTTAATTCAATGCATTGCCCGGAGAATACAACAGCAAGCACAATGTTTAGAGAAGATCGCTTAGCGATAATAAAAGCTGGGAAAATTTTTGGCTGCCTTTGTGCTCTGATTCCCATTATTGGCATGATCATGTTGATATTTGTTTGCATTGCCAAAAAAAAAAACAAAGCAACCAACAAAAAACACAGATAGAAATGTCTTCATTTATGCCATGGTTATGCTAATGGATCAGATAACTTTCTGACTCTGTGACCAACTGCATTGGGGTCAACTTGTAATGATTGCGAAACAGAAAAACGCCGTAATTCAATGACAGTTTTCATTTGTGAAAATATCAAAAATTAATCGAATCTCGCATAAAAAACTGAGGCTGAAAACAATTTATTGACAAAATATTAAATTAAATTGAAATTGGACTTTAAATAAAGACTGATATTGATAAAAATTTATTGACAACACTTTTTTCGAGTATTAAAAACAAAATTTTACGCATAAAACTGATGAAACAATTATAATGAAACTAAAAGTTAAAAGTTAGTTTAATAGAATAATAAGGAAGCTTTTCAAATACTTTTTACACCTTGGCGTAGAATTTGCCAACAAAATAAATAAAATTCCATTCAAGTGTAGAAAGTAAGTAGAGTTATAATCGACCTAATCACCTAACAACTATATAGGCTGAAAGCCTTGGTTATAGAGTCGGCCAAAAGGCAATGGCAAAAGGCTTATAAACCACACGCAAAGGCGTTTTAATAATAAAAATTTAATTTGTGACTAACAAATTAATTTCAAAGCGCATTTACACCTCCTAATCTCGAATCACTAAATTGTCGATGGAGCCAACGGGCTCCAAATGTGAAGCGAAACCAAAAGCCAAAGCCAAAGCAATTGCCAAAGAAGTAGGCGTTTACTAAAAAGAAAAAAAAAAAATACAGGCACACTCAGATACACACACACACACACCCATTAGGCGCACCTAAGCGGCAACATTAGTGTGACTATGGGCAATGGCAATGGCAATTTTCCCAAGGAGTCGATGAAGCTGGATCTGGAGTTGGAGTTGGAGTTGTAGTTGGATGTGAAGTTGGATGTGGAGTTTGGAGTTTGGAGGCTGCTGCAATTACTGCTGCAAGCGCGACGCCGGCTATCACTCGCGCCAACAATATCAATATTTATGCAGACGATAACACCTTCTGATTTACGTCAGCATCGCATGCAGATGCCGCCTGCTGCTGCCGCTGCTCCCCCAGAAGATGCCGCCGCCTACGGATCTGGCCATGGCATTGGCAACTCCGACTCCAACTCCAAGAGCAACGACAACGGCGGCGTTTCGGTTTTTCTATTAAGAGCTCAACACTTGCGCTACTGCGCAACTTGCAACAGGCAACTTGCAACTTGCAACAGGCAACCAGCAATTTTCAAGTTAACGCCCCGCATTGGCCAAAATAAAAGAAATGAAGGCAACAGCTAAGCATGCGCTGTGCTATTAACATACCCTGTAGTTAAAGTTGTAGACTATAAAAATTAAATTCATATTTTGATCAATGTTGGAACATTTTAAAAATAAATTAAGGAATACAAATTCTAGACTAAATCAAGCTTAGCACTTGCTGTACTGTGTAAATGCTCTATAAAAGAAAATGGTAATTACAGCAGAGTACAGTAACAACACTTTTAGATAAATAAAGGAAGGAAAGTTGTAGACATCATTAAAAATTTAATGATTCTTTAAATTTTATTTATTATTAAAAAATCATAATTGTAAAGAATAAAAATGTAGATTGAAAAAAGTATACTGTAGCGGACAAATAAAATAAAAAGAGCGGTTTTTGTCTGAGTTTTGTCTTTTGTTTTTATTTATTCGACAATAGGAAAACGTATGAAGCCTAAAACCCATTTGAATAATACAAAACTTTCCTTAACCCATTAGGTTACCATTGAAAATTTCGAGTTTTTGTAAGAGACTACTTTTTCAACGTTTTTCCTCGGGCTCAAACAAAAAATGTTTGGATGCAAAAAATTTCTTCAAACAATTCTAATAGCGACTGCAATACCTTATCTAAAATCTCTTTGCTCATTTTCAGAACATTTTAAAAAATAATAGCGAAGAAATCTTTAAAAAAATTTTTTATAGTCCCTATTACAATTGTTTTAAAATTAATAAAAAATTATAACATTTAAGAAGAATTATGCAAACATTACATTACATTATAAAGACAAGAATAAGGGACCAAACATAATTATGGGACAGCATACCCAATCAAACTATAAGTACAGGGTAATGAAAGTATAACATGTTGGACATAATGGATATTAGCATAAATTTTACGCCGACTACAACAAAATGTTGCTGCAGCAGTTGATTGCCATTGCCACAAAATGTAGCCGGCAACAAATCGCAATTGGGAACGAGATCGAGTCGCGAACGGAAAGAGGAGAGAGACGAGAGGAGAGAAGAACAAGAGGGGGAAGCCCCATTTGCAGGTTGCTCCGTTGTCGGCGTCGGCGGCTGTGGGAAACAAAAATAAAAACGTAAAGGAAAATTTGCAGAGGCAAATAAGGCGTAAAAAGTCAATAAAAAAATGGGGAGAAAAATATTGAAAATAAAAATAAAATAAAGATGCGCATGTTTATTATTGTGTGGCTGCGCGGTGAATGTTGCATTTATTATTTATTGAGTTGTTATTAGTGCAAACTACGCGCCGTGTTTATCTGATTTCAATGCAGCTGCTTCTTAGCTTCTTTCGGTTGCATGTTCAGGTAGCAGCAACATGTTGCCAAGCTAAGCTTGTTGCATGTTTGCAATTGTTGCTGGTAGCCAAAACATTTTGAATTATTATTGGCAATGCCAAGAGGCAACTTAATTAATACATGCCCCGAGTTAAGCTCAACAACAATTACCACAAACACTCATCAAAGCGCTAACAGTTAAATAAAAACATAAATATAAATATAAATATAAATATAAATATAAATATAAATATAAATATAAATATAAATATAAATATAAATATAAATATAAATATAAATATAAATATAAATATAAATATAAATATAAATATAAATATAAA